>JAGDQP010027098.1:0-25309 GCA_022664845.1 Lepisma saccharinum
GTATTCCTTTGTATGATCACACCATATACTACTTTTTACGTATAACACTACCTAATGACCTGAAAGCATTTTTAACCGTTGTGGTCTGTCACAGATGCAAAAATCACATCACGAGCAAGAAACTTCCATGACTACCGAAGCCATATTGGAACAATCTCGATTCTGATACAATACCAGATGTGATTTTACATCTATCACAATGAGAATAACGCTTAATGTCCAGAATAGTACCATTTATCGAAGTTATTAAGTTTAGTGGAAAATTTTGACAGCACATATTTCGTGGCCAAGCTGTGCTGTCTCATGACCACTTCAAGTTTAGTGAAAAGCTTAGTAATGATGCTAATATCAACACAGCATGCTGGAATCGTAGTAATGTCCAAACATCTAGATAATGTGAACTTGACACTTACACATACAATCTCTGGGGAACAAGTGTATGACGAATTAAATTGGTTAATAGACAAGAATTTACTATACAAAGACTTCACAGTCAATTACAATACTCAACTGAACGAACAAGATCTAATACGAGTAGTTAATCAACAACAAGAACAAGAGAACACAAAAAAAAACATCAAGAGGGTACTGGTTACTTACCAATTGGACAATTTTCAAGAATCGCACGCGTTTCGTGGCACCAAGGAAATTAACCCATATTCACATCAGGCTATGCAGCATTTCAGTGCTGCGCAATAGCACTAACAAATATCGTTAAAGCTTCAAAACTGCCCAAGCAGATGGGATACAACAACACTTAACAATAAAACGATAGAAGACAGCGAGACTGTAAGAATACTATCAAATGGAAATGCAAATGCATATCCAATAGACGGAACAGGATATATACTAATGCGTAACTTTAATGTGATCAAGACAAAATTCATAATGTGCAACAACAGTTTCAGCTTCAACTATGCAATGGATTCGCCATACTTTGGAAGTCTAGGTGATGAGGCCAATAAAGGAATTGGAACGACATTGAAGGAAGCTCTTGAATTACTCTTAAAAATTCATAATGCCGGAGTATTGATTGCAAGCTCAATATTATTACGAGTAGTGTGTTATAATAATAAGTACTGCTTCACAGATTCACATTGATGTGGGACCAAAGGATCAATAGCTAGAAATAGAAGAGCTTGTGTAATATCGAGTGGCAACATCGTAGAACTTACAATAACCTGCCAACGTGCTACAGGATGAAGTCACATACAGTTCACAATAGATTATAAAGACGTTCATCCTAAGAATGATATTAGCGA
Organism: Lepisma saccharinum; assembly: GCA_022664845.1. Taxonomy (NCBI): domain Eukaryota; kingdom Metazoa; phylum Arthropoda; class Insecta; order Zygentoma; family Lepismatidae; genus Lepisma; species Lepisma saccharinum. Next base: position 1,263 of record JAGDQP010027098.1, read on the forward strand.
CGTGGAAGACTATGAATCAATTACCAACAGAGGCTGCTAGAATTGAACCAACAACACAATCGGACATCGTAATACAAACATTATTACTGGCTCAAATCGATTGCGTACAACCAACTGTTGAGGATGAACTTGTAGTGTCGAGCAACATGAATGAAGTCAAACGCAAGACGAAAGACAAAATTGTGAACGAGGCATATGAAGAGAAAACAGAAGAGTTTGCATGGTATTACCTCTTTTCGAAAGGGATAAATGAACTCGAACAGAAACATCAGGTTAAAGTAACACCTCTTGACTACTTTCACTATCGAATATTCGGTAGTGGCATAAGATTACAGCGAAATGACAACCTGTTGTACGCACTATCCATGTTTGAGTATTTTCGAATGAAAGAGAACATATTAGCATGCAGAAGGAAGATTGAAGGATCTGATAAAAGTTGAATATGTACATGAGAAACTGACTGCTGATAGCTGATGGAAGGGCTAACAAAGATCTAAATAATATCGATATATGTGAAAATTATTCAGTAGTAGTAAGGTTACACTTTATGACACAGGTAAATGCACTCACTAATCAGACTCATACTGAACAACGCAGAAATATTCAGAGGACAAGCGAAAGACTTCTGCTGGAGAATGAGTTTCAAAAAAGAGGTAGTCGACACTTCCACATTGTACCATGAATTGAACGTCATCCATCATTCGATACATCAGAAGAAATTTAACAATTAGATCGTGTATGCGAACAGAATGTATGAACGCGTGAAATGCCTGAGGAAGATTCACAAATATGCGACAGTGTGAAGAAATGTCAGGTTCATAAGCACAGTTCTACATGCTACAAGAATAATTCAAGCACATGCAGATTCAACTATCCTCGACAAGTATTCACTGAAACAAGAATTGTCGCACAATCATCAGAGGAGTTCCTACGCAGTAGAGGAAGAATATGCTTACTCAAGGACGACAACAAGATCGATTTGTAAACAACTACAATCCGACACTTCTGAAGCTATGGAAAGGAAATATGGACATTCAGCCATGTTGATCCAACCAGGCAATAGCATTCTACGACGTTAAATATATAAAAGTCCACACTTACACATTGTACTATGGATTGAACGTCATCCATCATTCGATACATCAGAAGAAATTTAACAATTAGATCGTGTATACTCCTGTGAAATGCCTGAGGAAGAATCACAAATATACGACAGTGTGAAGAAATGTCAGGTTCATGAGCACAGTTCTACATGCTACAAGAATAATTCAAGCACATGGAGATTCAACTATCCTCGACAAGTATTCACTGAAACAAGAACTGTCGTACAATCATCAGAGGAGTTCCTACGCAGTAGAGGAAGAATATGCCTACTCAAGGACGACAACATGATCGATTTGTAAACAACTACAACCCGACACTTCTGAAGCTATGAAAAGGAAATATGGACATTCAGCTATGTGGATCCAACTAGGCAATAGCATTCTACGACGCTAAATACATATCAAAGTCAAAACCAACAGAGCTACATCGAAAAATAGCACAGGCCATCAGTGACATTCGACGTGAGAAAACAAAGAACTCTACAAAACTCTTAAGGATATGCATGCGAATACAGGAGGAGCGTCAGGTATCAGCATGTGAAAGTGTGTTTCGTCTGGGACATATGAAGTTAAGAGATAGATCAAGAAAGTGAATATTTATTAATACACGGAAACCTTAGCAACGGTATAGAATGTCTTAATTGGACAATCAAGGACACGCTTCAGGATATATAAAACATTTTCGATCGTTATGAGCAACGACCAGATGCACACGATGACTACGACTTAAATAATATGAGCTTTATTGAATTTGCGATCCGCTTTGAAGCATACTATCCAAACAAACAGGACGATAGTGAGGTAAGCATAATGGATGATGATACTGAAGTTCAACCTGTTAACCAAATAAATATAATAACACTCAACGACAACACCAATATGAGAATCAGAAATAATCCTGAAGTTGTACGTTCTTCATAGCAGCAACTGATCGAGCAATCTACTACTACAGTCTTCTCTTTCAATATATGCCATTCCGTGAAAAAAGAGAGCTAATGAAGGATTTCGACACAGCAATAGAGGCATTTCTTGCAAAAGGGGATCAATTGAAGGAAAATAGCAGACACATGGAGGTATTTAGAGAACGGGGTCAACAATTGGAGAATGCATTTAATCAGGTCCATGGATTCGCGATACTTGAGCGTCCAGAACAGATCGCAACCGAACTAGTATAGAATGCTGTGACATATGACAATTTGCAGCAGCACAACGATCAATTAATATGGAACACAGAGAGATATTCTTGCACATATCTAATTGTATTAAAGAACAAATGAACGAGACAATGGATAATACAGCAAATCGACAACGACTATTCATTCCGAATAGTAAAAACATTCGTTTTCAACCTACTAAAGAATCAAGTGAATAGATGTTATGCCAAGCAAGATGTCAAAATGGCAGCACCAACAGGAATTGCAGCGAGGTTAGTGGGAGTACAAACATTACACAGCTTACTAAAATTGCCAGTTTGGACGATTAATACACAACTTCTCACTGGTTCGTACCTCTGCACAACGAGACTTCAACGGAAAGATACAGAATTCCTTTTCATAGATATCAATGGTGGCATATGAAATACTGTGTTCGATAGACACACGCTTAAAACATCTGAAGAATAACGATGAACCTTTTGGTGGTATGAATGTACTACTGTTTGGATATCTTATGCAACTGCCACCCTTAACAGAACATCAAGTTTTCCAACAACAAGAAAGAATGATACCAGCACTACATCTATGGGGACTGTTCACATTAGTAGAGTTGACACAGACTATGCGACAGCAAGAAGATACAACATTCATAGATATACTGAATGCCTTGAGAATTGGAGAATTATTATCACACCACATAGCAACATTAATGGACAAAGTTGGAAAAGAAGATACCGGAGTATTCTCAATAGAACGAGCGTTGCGAATATACCCAACAAACAAACAAACAGACGAACACAATCAAGTTGTTCTACAATACTTCAAAGCAAAGAATACGCAGACATTCATTAATATATATCACTCCACTATACAGTACCAGTGATGTACTAATGTGTAGGTTTAATTTGTGATTTACACAAATAAAATTCGTTGAAGAAGAAGCGCGACTTGTGTAAATGATTAAAAGACAAGAAATTGTACACAAAGTAACGTCTAAGATATACAGTACAATTAAAGATGTTGCAACACAACAAACGAACTAAATTCATTGTGGTTGTCTATCATTCTTTGTATTATTCCATTAAATAAATTTAGAATATTTAAGAGATTGAATTTTGTAAAAAAAAAAAAAAAACTGCGTATATTTATTTTTGATTAGATTCTCTAGTAGCTTCTTAAATTGAATTTTACTCTGTAATAAATCTTTTAAATGAATTGCTTCTCTCTGCTGATCTTACTTTAGTCCTAAATATAGAGGTTCCATTTTAAAATATTAATAACTGTGTGAATAATGTAAACATCTTAATTTAAAACATAACAGTCTAAAGAAGCACGCATGAAACGATTCAACAATATCAAAATCCTTTTCTTAACATACAAATCACATTGAGGCAGCATGTTCAAGTTTTGGTTTTATAATAGCCTCATACAGTACTAAATACGTTTGCTGTCTTTGATCTCCCCATTAATAGAACACGAATCTAATAGATTTTGTGGCTTCTTTTCCTGTTGTTGTTGTAATTCCTAAGACTACTACTAGTAGTAGTTGAAGTTATATTATTATTATTATTATTATTATTATTATTATTATTATTATAAGTGAACAATGACGTTGACAGTAAAAGGGTTCCACGTAAAAAGTTGTTCCCAGTAGTCCAGGCATGGGTTCGAGGTGAACGAATGGTTGGTGGTCCCTTAAGTAAGACCCAGCCGATACATCTTTAGCCTTCTACCCTATTCTGACCTCAGCCAGAGATGCCTAAAGACCATAAATTAAAATTAGTTAAAATATGGATAGTAAAAATATAAGGCAAAGAAGGGATCTACGGGCAAGCGGCATAGTGTAATTGGTATAGAAAGATGAATAAATTAGTTAAAATCAAAATATGGTAGTTAAAAATTCACAGAAGTACATATAGTATAAAAACAGTGTAAAAAGATTATAGGGTCACCAGATTAAAAACGGGCACATAAATAGAGGGCGTTAATTTTAACTCTGAACTCCGTTTATCTGTACCTCTTCTCACTGGGTTAAGAGCCTGCGCTACCGGCAGGCAGATGCATCAACAGATAGACGAAACAAAATCAAGCAACAATTTGATAAATTTACGGTCCAAACAAAGCAAATATTACTTAATATGGAAGTAACTCACAAGATTTATTCATTCTGTCAAAAAAGAGAATAACTGAAGGATATAAAATCTAGAGATACAAAATGCCAAAAGTTCTTATTTTTGAAAATAATCGACATGTGTGATATCGTCGATGTCCAAAAGATTGTAATTTCATTTGGTAAATACTAGACGATGTATTTCCAATAGCAGTAAGGCCTTTCGTCCACTGGGTGCAAACATATGCGAATTGCGTGTTCAGACAAATACGAGCGAAGGCATTCGTCTATAACAGTGCGAGTGATCCTAGTCCACTGCTACAGTATTCGTCCTAATTAGTCGTTCGGAAACCATGGCACTCGCAGTTAACATTTGTGATCTCCATGCTTCACAAACACCTCTGTTATGACAGATAAGGCACCAAAGAGAACGAAAAATGCAGAGATGAATTAAATTGATATGTGGTAAAATGTTCATTACCAAGACGAATTGTTCACACGAAAGTTTATGTCGGTAAAACTATGATACAAGTTACGATCTGTTTTTGTTTCATCCCGGTTGCTATATAAATAACGTCCTTAGCAACATATGGTTTTTAGTTAACGTAATGATTCTCTACTTGTGGTCAGCGTTGGATTGAATAATAATGTCGGGAAGATTCTATAATATGAGTATTTGATAGTTAATCATGAAGAAAGTTTAATTATACTAATCTTGGATAATGTTTCGACCGGAGAATGTTGATTTATCAAAACACCACTGTATAATATCATATAACTTATTGCTGAAGTTCGTTATATAGTGAATTATTATATTAAACCCATCTTGGAAACGCAATTTGTGACATGTTTAGTTATTTCCACTATAGTGCTTATTTAAGATTGAGTAGCTGGATGGAGTATAGATACTCCCCCGAACTTAAGCTGAGAATTAATAACTGGATGATAAGGCATTTGTTACATCGGTCACGACTGCGATTACTACGATTGCATTTAGCTGACTCCACAACATAACAGAAATGTTATTGAAAAGAAATCAGTTTGAAAATTTTCTCGCTACTTTACAAAATGATGGCAAGCACTATTTAGACCTTTTTCGCGTCAAAACATGTTAAATAAACATTCGACTTATTCCTTTCTCTTGCAACCATGTGTCATTCGTGCTACATTTTTCTATATTCAGGAATTGATAATTAACATGTTTTTGTTCACATAAACATCATCGTTTTTTAAATAGGATCTATTTTTTCCAATCCATGTTTCCAAGAAAAATGAAGTACCTGTTCTTACGAATAAATCCTAACAGAATTTTATCCGTTCGCAGATGTAATTATATGCATGGAAACGGATAAACATACCGTTGCCAAGGTATGATGCTCAACTGTTACGTAACTGTTTGGATCGTCCATCCGTTTACGAGCGTATTTCTCCAACCCTGTAATTCGAAGGTTTCCGCATCCAGTCGACGAATGGCCAAAGAGTGCTATTGGTATTAAGAACCAATAATTTGCTTTTGGCCTTAATTTTCCTAGCAATGTTTAAAGAGTTCTCTAAAATTTGGTAGCCAATGAATTTTGTAGTGGCTATTTGTAATTGCTGGTGGTCTCATATAATAAATTGTGTTTTCTTGGTGTTAAAAACAAATTATATGTATGTTACATAATAATGCACTCTGTAATGTTTATTTGGGCTTCCTATTGAAGTCCAGGCTTCCAGATTCCACCCACTTTACCAAGGAAACGCATTAAAAGAAAGCCAGATCCCAAGATCTCGATTGACCAAAAAATATATCATCATACACTGCTAAATACGTAACCTAAAATTGAGTGATCGAAAACTAGAATACATAGTAATACACATCTAATTCGCACTCACAAACGCATTCACTGGTGACCTTGACTTCTGTAGATCAATAATTGGGGCAGAGGCAAAGTTTCTATTTTATAACAATTTATTATAAAACGAATAGTGCTTGATTCTACTACAAAACTTAACAAATGCGAGGAATAAAAAAATATAAATATAACAAAAAAGAAATAGCCTATTAACAAACTGAAATACGTCATGGGTAGCTCGCCTTGCTCCCGAATTTAGCTACACATCCCGTAAATTTGTTGATCTCAAAAATATACTTTACGAAAAAAGAATATCTAGATACACTGAAAAAGACATAGGTTACATTTAACAAATATACACATCTCAATCAATTTACATACAAAATACCTTATGTCCGGATCGTGGCCTGTCGTGTGAGCTTCCTGACTGAGTTCCCATTCTTTTCAGACAGGCGTTTCGAGAAATAGAGGTGCAGGACAACTTCAATAATAAGTATCAAAATATCTAGGAAACCAGTTTTCCACCATTCTTCACTCTCGAAAAAGAAATCCTTTGAACGAATGACTTCCTTCTCACACATCCAGCTCACGTTCCGTTTCACAGTCAAAGAATACGAACGATATATATATATATATATATATATATAATATTCAGCCGTTTTCTATCCACTGCTGGATGAAGGCCTCCCTCTTTTCTTTCCACATATATCGGTCTGCTGCTATCCTTATCCATGTAGCTCCTGAAAAACGTTTGATTCCATCTGCCCATCTTGCATTTGGACGTCGTCTCGGTCGCTTCCTTTCTCTAGAAATCAAATGGAGTACATTTGTCGTCCACCTTCCATCTGATCGTCTAGCTTGTGACCGCCCATTTCCACTTCATCTTCTTCGCAGTCTAGATTACATCCTCTACCTTTGTTTGTGCGCGAATTTTTGAACTCTCATTGTTCAGTTCTTCCGCATTTGAAGCAAACATGACTATATCATCAGCGAACCGTAGATGATGAAGATATTCGCCATTAATTTTAATTCCAACTTCATCCCAGTTTAAATTTTGGAATACTCTCTCCAGAACCGCAGAAAACAATTTTGGAGAAATTGAATCTCCTTACCTCACCCCATTTCCAACATTAAATTTTTCACTTTCTTGGTGTAGTTTAATGACAAATGTGGCAGTCGAAAAAATATTTCGCAGTAGCTTGATGTACACATTTTCGATGCCTTGATGTTCAAGTGATATAAGTACTGCTGACAAGGAGACCCAATCGAAAGCTTTTTCGAAATCTATGAATCCCAAACATAGTGGAAGTTCATATTCATTAGTCCTTACCATAACTTCATTCAATGTTTCTATGTGGTCCATTGTGCTAAATCCATGACGAAATCCGGCTTGTTCCCTTCCCTGGCTAAAATCCAAGTCCCGTTCAATACGATTCAAAATAACTTTGGTGAATATTTTGTATAGAACTGACAGTAACCTAATTGGTATGTAGTTTTCGAAACGTTCTTTGTCCCCTTTCTTGTACAACAAAATGATAAGAGCATTATTCCAACTTCTGGGTATTTATCTCTTCCTCAGGCACATGGTGAATAATTTCACAAGTTCCTCTTTCATGGTTTCACCTCCCCATTTAAACATCTCTGCTGTGCGTCCATCTTCTCCTGGCGACTTTCCGTTCTTCATCCCTCGAAATACTTTATCCACTTCTTCTTTCATTACATCTCGGACATCTACATCATTTCTTCTGAGTCTTCATTTCCTAGCTCTTCCTCGGAGTAGTACAATTCTGTGTAGAAAGTTTCAAATATATTTATAATTTCTTCCTTATTTCGTGTTACGGTCTCCGTATGGTCTCTTAACTGCAATTATTTGCTTTTTCCCTATCATGAGCTGCTGTTTGGTTTTCTTCAGGCTCTTGTTCTCCACGATTGTATTTCTAACAAGATTTTCGTTATATCTTCGTACATTCTCTCTTATTTTCTTCCTTACGTTTTTTTTAATTCTATGTATTGAATCCTTTTTATGTAATTTTCCTCTTCTTTCATTTCCCTTCTTTTCTTCATCAAGAGTTTATTTTCTTCTGAGATTTTGCTCTCTGTTTCCTTTCTGGTGCCTGCTATTTCCTTGTCTGTCTCTCTTATTATCTCGGTCAGTATTTTATTTCTGCTATTGATGCCTTCTTCATCCTCCAACTCTTCCAAGGCGCTAAATCTGTTGCTGCTTAGTTCTATCTCGAATGCCTCTCTGTTTTCCCTAGATTTTCCAGATCTAAAGTGGCGTTTTTTCCCTGGAAAAGGTTTCTTTCCCTAAGTCTAGTATTTAGTTTCAACTTTCATCTCACCATCCTATGATCGCTCGAGACTTTGAAACTGTTGAGAACAGACACGTCTTGTAGAATTGTCCCGTTATTCGATAGAAAGTAGTCTATTTCGTTTTTGGTCCCATTTGGGCCTTTCTATGTCCACTTCCTCTGAGGAGCCTTCTTGAAAAATGTATTGGAAATGAACAGTCTGTTGGCTTCTGAGAATTCCACTAACTTCTCTCCTCTCTTGTTTCTTTCGCCAAATCCAAAGTTTCCTACTTTTGTGTCACTGCTCTGCTTGACTCCTACTTTTGTGTCACTGCTCTGCTTGACTCCTACTTTCGCATTTGAAGTCTCCCATTACAATTTTGTAATGCGATTTGCTACTATCCAAAATCTTCTGTATCACCTAATATAGGTCTTCGATTTCCTCCTCCGGATGTGAGGTTGTTGGAGCATACACTTTTATTATATCCATACTGTATCTGTTGTTTATCTTTAATACTACCCGTACAATTCTATCTGAAATTCCTTCAATTTCTCTGATTCGTGACTTCAGGTCTTTATTAATTATAAAGCCAACGCCTGTCACTTTTCCATTTTCTGTTCCTTTAAAGTAGAACGTGTGCCCCGACGGTAGTTCCAACTGTTCTTCTTCCACATTTCTGATAGTCCTATGATGTCCCACTTAATCCTCTTAAGTTCATTCTGCAATTCTTCTAATTTGTCCTCTCCTGCAAGTGACTGACAGTTGGCAGTCGCAACGTATAGGTCCGTTCGAGTTGCCGTGTCGGTGTCCTGGCAGTCTACAGTCCAAAACCGGGCATTTTGACTCTCTGACTTCCTGCAGGACTAACCGCTGCCGTTGCCAGCTGCATTCCGTCCTCCGTGCAATAAGGTCCTCCGAGGCTGTCTCCTTACTTGTACCATCATGTGTAAAGAAAGGCGGGGTGCTGACATTTGACTCACCACGCTGTCAGCTAATGCGGGTTGGTGAGCAGTCCATCCATGTTGGTGCGCCAAGTAGTTGCTTGGGTACTAACAGGCCCCACGACGTGAACGTATGAATTTTACATTAGGCGTCTACCCCGGTCGGTTTCCTTAAGTCTTAGCAACAGGAATTAGGGGGTCTCCTCCCAGTTAGTGGCAGAATAATTTTGGAGCGTGTGTGTGTGCGCGCCTTTTACACCTCTCATAGTGTCGAACTAAAGCACATGCTTGAGTCGTGCTGCTCCCGAACTATAGAGATAGCTGATTGGCCCACAAAACAAACAATCAGAGACAAGCATTTCAAATTGAACATTTCAAATCCAACTAGCAGATCCATAAAATAAAGTTCACCAAATCTAGACAAAACAAAAATACTCCAAAAAAAAAAAACAGTACCAGAAAATAACACTATAGATCACTCGTTTCATTACAACTCTCAGTGGCAGCGTCTGAACAGTATACGGTACGTACGAAGGCATGCTGAAAATGCGTAGAAAAATATGGTGGCCAAAGTTGTCCACCAGATGTGGCTCCAGGTGGACAAATCCAATGATTGGCCCCCGTGGCGCGCCAGTTTCGCATACTTTTTAAACCCTGATCCCTAGTTTTTCCAAAATCAAATTCATTAAATTATTAAGCATACGATTGGAAGCAAAGTTTTTGGTGTTTTCTCTATCTTAATTTTACTTTCAAGTAAACAGTTTCCAGTGGGACACAAAAAACAGCATGGAACTTCAACAGTGCATTGATGATGTGTTCAAATAAATATCCCTGTGGGACTACGTTTCGGAATTTAGCGAAACACGTGTTACAGAACTTCAAAATTTTCGAAATTTTGTTTTGAACGCCTGAAAGTTAGGCAACATTTGATACAAATGTGTTGAAGTTGTGAATTTCTCATTCACCTTTATACAAAAGGTTGCACTGAAGGTAATTTAAATGTTAGGTTAAAGCTACTGATGAAGTTGACGTGTTAATCGCTCTGATCCCTGCCAAATACGAATATCATATATCATATAACTACAGGGTGACTTAAAGGATCAATTTCTCGTTAGTTTTGTAACAAACTGATTTAAAGGAGTAATCCCGACACACGCCCCTCTTAATTTAAGGGGGAATGTGCCATCGTGGTCAAGCATTGACTGCTGTCCCCATTTTATTATGGTATAGTGGCAAAATATGAAATTTCGTCAAATAACAACATGGTTAAAATGACACATCATATCAATGGTTTTAAGGTCCTCTTTACAAGAAAATTGATTATTTACTAGTTTCTTTGAAAACTTTGCGAGAAATTGCGTGCAACTCTCAAATATTATAAAGTAAAACTTTGTAGGTGAGGTAATATTGTACACTATTTAACGTTATGAGCGCTCCAACTGCCATCGTTAGTATAAAAGAATTCCTGGAATCATCACTGTGATAAATTTAAATGTGCTATCTCCTGTTTTGTGACCCAATAGCACCCAAGCGCCGTGATGAATTCGTTAGTGCCGAGAATTTCCGATCCGTATTGTGCGTTTGCAAGGGGAAGCACGTGAGTTCAAACCCCGCTGACCAGCATCATTCCTGAGTAGAAGTTAGCGGGCTGGGCTTTTTGTGGTACCAATGCAACATTCATATCGTAAAATTGATGGAAGCTCTGGGAATTTTCAGGCACAATATTTGACAGCGGGGTTCGAACGCACGTGCTTTCCCTTCCGAACTCACAATGCTGATCTGAATTTCGCTGCATTAACGAATTTATCACAGGGAATGGTTGCTACTGGATCACAAAACAGGAGATAGCACGTTTAAAATTATCACAGCGATGTTTCCAGGAGTTCTTTTATACTAACGATCGTAGTTGGAGCGCTTATAATGTTAAATAGAGTACAATATTACCTCACTTACCAAATTTCACTTTATAATATTTGAGAGTTCTAAGCGATTTCTTTCAGTTTTCAAAGAAACTAGCAAATGATCACTTTTTTTTTTTTTTTTTTTTTTGTAAATGGAACCTTGAAATCATTGACATGATGTGTCACTTGATCCATGTTGTCATTTAAGAAAATTTCATATTTTGCCACTAGACCACAATAAAATAGGGACATCATTCAATCCTTGACTACGATGGCACATTCCCCTTAAAAGGGATATATGTCGGGATCCTCCTGGAAATCAATTGGTCACAAAATAAACGAGATCGGAAGTTTCCTTTGGGTCATCCTGTATTTATGATATTCGCAGGTAACAAACAATTTATTAATACGTCAACTTCTTCAATAACTTTAATATAGCATTTAAATTACGTTCAGCGCAATATTTTATATAAAAGAGAATGCAAAATGCATAACTTCAATACATATGTATAAAGTGGGGCATACCCTTCAGGTGATCAGAACAAAATTTCGATAAACGTTGAAGTTCTGTAACTCGTGTTCCGCTAAAATTCGAAACGTACTCAGGAGCGTTCATCTGAACAAATCATCAATGCACTGTTGAAGTTTCATGCTGATTTTCGTGTCCCTCCGGAGACAGATTCCTTGTGTTAGTGTGATTCTATATATGCGACACTAAGCCAGTTACGTTGAGAGAACTCGTCCAGTCTTTGTTTATTATTACCAAATATTACTACACTTTCAACTCGATGGTATGCGCTCGTTTTTTCAAGAGACAAATGTGAAACTTTTCCAGTCAGCAGCTTACAGTATGTACGAGAAAGAATACTAAAAGCAGTTTTGCACACGTCATCAAGGAAAATTACAAATAAGGAAAAGCGCAGTTATTACAGTTTATGACAAATTACGAAAAAGCGTTATGGAAACTGTTAACGATTTGAAAAAATATGTATTGTAATGAACGTTTTCTTTTAATTTACATTTTGTGGAATAGGCAGGCAGCTGTCACCAACACATGCCATATGTCCTGACAATCAGCGTTCCACTACGTGCAAGAGATAGTGATCAGTGCCTTCATTTAAGCACGATCCCGGTATTTGCCTGATGAAACTTAAGAAACCCCGGGAAATCCTCAGTAAGGACGTCTGGCAGCAGGGTTCGATCTTCCTTGCCTCTCCACTACCGTTCCGAAGTCCGCAACCCTAATTACTGCACAAAGAGCAGGTCAGGAATGCCTGAAAGATAATGATATGCCTGATATCAGAGTAATTCTTATAAATCCTAACCTTAAAATTCTGTTATATTTGCTAAATGAATTTACGAAAATCAACGAAATGTTCATGATATTGACCAAATAATACTACAGTGCTTGAAGCTGCGATAAGGTTGCAACAATAGCGGCTGAAGCAACAACATAACATTAACTGTACCACACAAACGTTTTACAGTCGTCGTGAATCGCCGCGAATAAATATGCCTCACAGAACACTGCGTCCACTTAAAGCATTTACCGTTATATGATTTCTTCAATACCAAAAAAGTTATATGGCACGAAAATTTTATTGATCTTCGTAAATTCGTTTAAGAGATATAAAACAATTTTAGGGTCAATAAGAATCACTTTGTAGAATCTCTTTCCAAGTGTCAAGGTGTTTAAACTGTGTAATTATAATTCAAAAATTAAATAGTGATTTTTGAAGCAACTTTTGCTTTCTTCAAGAGCTTGTTTTATTGAAACTCTGCATTTGACCGCTCTAGAATGAGAGTAGATAAACCAATCATATAGATCGATTGCTCACTTTCTGGAAAGTTGCTGATGTCTTATCAAATTGTTTTAGCCAAACTACCTCAACCTTTTAGGTTTTGAACTGGCTTTCAAGTAGGAATGGGCAAACGGTTCCGAGTTTTGGGTACCCGGATTTTCGGATCCAGATCTGGGTTATGGATATCAATACTGGCACATATATAACAATAGCGCAAATTTCTACAAATAGGAAGTAATTTATAATTATTGTTTAAGACGTTTATGGTTATATATTTTTATTGTTTTATAATTATTGTTTAATTTATCGTTATTGTTTAGATCAGGTCTAGGCGATCTTCCTTATCAAAAGAGTGATCTTGTATACAAATCTCCTGCACGCACGTGAAATACATTAGAAACCTACCGATGTTGCCTCGACTTATTGTAGAGTCAAGCAGTGATGCCGGGAGTAATGGAAAAAATATATGTATGCCCTCGCCGATTTCTTTTTCACATCACTATCGTTTACCTTATCCCAGTCTGACTGTAATCTATATGTGTTACACGGCCATAAAAATAATTCGATTCCGTTTAATAAGTGTGTTTGCAAATCATACTGATTAGCAACTTTCAAATAAGATATTTTCAACATTATCATCACTAAAATCGTTAACGCTTTTATCAGAGGGGAAACAAAGAAAGAATGTAAACTGATATTTCCTCCACATTATACACGTTAAGGCAAAGAAAGGCCTACGTTTGTTTCGTCTTGTTGATTGATTGAATTGTTCTTAAGGTTCTAAACGAGCTTCTAATGACGGGGCCTGCAGTTTTTGATAAAGTGGGAGCTGAAACACCCCGTTCAACGAACGCCGGTGGAAAGTGAACCCATAACCACATGCACACTAAGCGAACACGATAAACCCTCAGCCACCCCGACGTTGGGTTGGTCTTGTGTGCTTACAATTATCACGATGATGAAGATGAATGTTCTCCCCGAAGACAGGTTCTGATCCGAAGGTCCCTGAGCAAGGTGAGCGCTGCCATTGCCATTGTCTTCCATCGGTTTACCATTGCCTTCCATCGGATGAAGCTGACGTCATAAGGACAGATGGGGCATGGAGTTTATCGTGGACTCCGAACCATTTCTCCAGTAGCACACAAACGTTGAAAATACGTGGATTAAACGTTAGTGCCGAAACATTATGTTAACGTTCTAAATGTACCGAAATGTCTACCGTTCAACAGTTTATTCAACGCTGAATAATTATTGAGAAGAAACGATGAAGACACGAGTTTAGTTGGCCAAAACAGAGCATGAATTCTGGCTATTGGTACACACATTTAGTTTCATTTTATCCGTTGCTTTTATCACGATACAAGGTGTTAATTTTCCAACAGTAGATAATCCAAGCGGCTGCTGTGGGGTTCGAACACAGGAATGTTCTACACTTCTCGTTGGTGGCTCGACGTGTTGACCACTTATCCAAGAATCCAATTTGGAGAGGCCACTACTCTTCTATTGTGTGGTTGAAATTAAACGTTCGTTGGAATATAGTTTAAAATTCAACCTGTTTTCAACATACAAACGAAAACATGAAATATATAGTTATTTCCATTGTATTTGCTTTTAATTATAATATTTAACCAATTACATTAAAAATGCAAGTGTGAAACAATATCTAGTACATAATGTGAATGACAGTTGAAAGTGCGTCACATTACCGTCGTATAAATTAAATTCTAACTTAGTTGAAATATAGTTTAAAATTTAATCTGTTTCCAACGTGCACATGAGAACACCAAAATTAGTTTTTGTCATTTCATTAGTTTTCAATTATATTTTTGACATGCCATTAGTAACAAATGCATTAAACAAAATCTATTATACCATAGTTGAAAATAACATATTGAATACACGTTGTATTAACGTCTTATCAACGCGATGACGTCTTTGTTGAAATATGATTTTAAAATAAACGTATTTTTTTTAACCGATAACGGTTAATCGGCGAAATGAACTTAAAACCAACGTTGAAAAGACGTATGTGTGCTACTGGGGCTGTGTCCCCACAAGGAATTACATCCAGGTTCCCCTCGATTATAAGTGGGTTAAAGTTATCACGCAAACGGTTAATAATCACTGAACATTGTTACATAAGGTGGAGGTCTCAGCCTCGTATGAAAATTTAAGCGTGTTTCAATTCCACGATATTGCAGTTGCCATCCTTAAGAGACCTCAGTACCTACGGTGCAAGCGCATGTGTGTGTGTGTGTGTGTCAGAGAGAGAGAGAGAGAGAGAGAGAGAGAGAGAGAACAACATAAATAAAGAACGAAAGAAAAGCGGTCAAAGAGAACACGAATGATAAAGAAAAAAGAAAGAAAGAGTTCTCATATTTTTAACGATACTGAACAAATGACAAGCAGTAATGAAAGTTTGAAACAGGTGCTAATTGAACAGAAAAATGTGTACCAAATGAACTGCTGGACATTTTAACATTATTTTAACTGAGAAATGAAAATACCCGTAATGGCGTACATGTATGACGTCGTCAATTACGGTTATTCTAACTTCTCAGGTAAAATAAACAATGTTAAAATGTCAGATGCCGTAGTTCATTTGATACACATTCGTATGTATTATTGGGGCCGCTATTTTTTTCAATATTGCTTCCTATTTGTGTAGTGTCTTTACAAATATGAAACTCACACTCACACAAGGAACGTAGGCAGTGGCGGATTACCAACAAGGCCCACTAGGCACGTGCCTATGGGCGGAAACTCTTGGGTTGCGGCAATTATTTTTTTTTCAGAATATCAAGAATAACAGCCGGATTAAAAAAATACTATCAAGGAATTTTCCTGTCCGACATATTCATAGTTTACAACTTTGTTCTTTATTATATATATATCAAAAATACATTGTACTTAAAGGCCTTATCTCCAAACCTTTCAGTTAGCTTTTGTGTTAAGATATGTGAATGAATATGGTAAACCTGTTGAATGGTTGCTTTCGTTTGAAAGATTACCACTTTCAGATACACTTAGATCTATAAACCCTCTTTCCAACAAGAATAGACATGGCCCGAGAGACAACTGAATGGCTCATATACAGGTTTATAGGCTCAAATTATTAAAGAAATAAATTCCAGAGCATATTATGTGCCCCGCCCAGCTCATTCTTTGAATTTGTTTGGAAGTACACACTAAAATCAAAAGAGTGGATTCCGCTCAAATCGAGGTGAAAGAGTGACCGCTCGTTTAGAGCGAATTTTCATCGGAGCAAAGATGAGAAATTTCCGCTCGAAAAAAGAGCGAAAATCTGTAGTAGTCCATTTCAATGGAAACCTAGATATTGTATTTGTATAGATGAATTTCCATCTATTCAGATACAATTTACATCTTTTGAATATGAAAACGACGCAATAAAATGTACAACAGTGCGAAAGGGAGCATTAATTCATATGTACTAAAAAGAAAAGTACTGTACTTGTGAATGAAAATTAGTAAAATAAAGCTAATCCTGGAAGAGATTTGAACCCGGTACCCTTCGATCAGCTATCCAACGCGTTAACCCATCAACCAAGGGCCCAACTGCGAGAATGCGTCCTCGGAATTGTTTCTTTCGTATCGTCAGGTACTTGATTACAACGTTGAAAGATTTATTGTACGTACATATCTTACTCCTGACGTTTTTTTGGTGTATTTTGCTAACAGAAAAGTTTTAAAGCTCTGTCTTTTTATTATTATTATTATTATTTACTATACATAACGCTATAAATTTCACAGTATAGCTTAGTCTTTCGATAACCTTTGCTTTTGCAAATGGCGAAGATCACTGTTGACTAGTATCCATGCCCATGATGCACTGCAAATCGCTCTAAAAAGAGTCGAATTCAAACCGATCTACAAAGATGAAAAAATTCAGTCCTAAACGATGAGAAATTGAAGCACGAAATCACTCTAAAAAGATGAGAAATCGTTATTTTACCTTTGACGACTCAATAGACAACCGCTCTTTTAAGAGTGAAAAAATAAATTACATCGAAAAGAGCGAAAGTACATTTTCCATCCAACGCGATAATGTTTAGTTAGAAACCACTCTTTTTCGATTGAATATTCGGCTCGAAAAGGAGCGGTCCCGCTTATCGCTCTAAAAAGAGTGAAAATTCCGCTGTTTTGATTTAGTGTGTAGTGCAACAAGCAGTTGTAGGGAAGCATGTTCATTTTTCATTGTGCTTCAAAATATTTACATTTTTTTAGTTCAAAAATTGTTGGAACTTACTTGCTTCTTTCATGTGTTGAGGAAGGAAAACAATAAAATCTTTATCACAGATACGTTGGCTTATACATGTATAACTGAGATAGTGTAATACAAGCCCCTTCTGATATGAACGATAATCCTTTTGAGAAACCACTAGTTCGAAATAAGACCTGATCCCTCTTGAATCAAATAAACAGGCTGGAGACAGCTTTTATGATTACTATTTGGAAGGATATACTGCAGAAATTCCAGAGTATCACCGTGAAATTACAAAATGTCAATATAGATTTAAGAATAGTGCATAACTTATTTCAATCACTTGTGAACATTTCTCTTCGTGACATGTTCCACTCTTATGAGCAAACTCCATGGAGAAAACTGGTATGGATTGCGAGTGTCGTTATAAAAGGTTTAGAAAAGGTAACATTCAAGTCGATGAAGTAAAAGACAATGAGGTTGTTCTAACAGGAAGAAAAAATGAATAAATTGCAAGTGTTTCTTTCTATTCTAGATAAATTTCACGCTGAATTAATTAATTCTTAATTAATTCAGCGTACAATTAAGAATTAATTAATTATAACTTAAGAAGGAAATGCTATAAATTAATGTCTGACAGCTTCGTGGTTTTCAGTAAGTTTCAGCAAGGTTTTTCTTTTGCCATTTCTGAACGCGCAACTAATATTTTGATTACATATGAAACTGATCTGGAATCAACCTTCGCAAATTAATATGTGTATTTTGTGGAGCTTCTGAAGACCAGACAAATCTGTGACTCGCCAGCAGAAATGTTAGAATGTATATTAAAGAAAAGCTGCAGTTTGTGTTTCCAAATGTGAACATTGCATTAAGGATAATTTTGTGTATTGCTGTAACAAACTGTTCAGCTGAACGTTCGTTTTCGGCTCTAAAAAGACTGAAGTATCTTCGTTCAACCATGTGTAATAAAAGAGTGAACGAGTTATATATTCTCCACATCGAAGCAGACCTATTGACTGATGCGCACTGCAAATACTGTTTTTCTTTTGAGAAAGGCGCACATTAAATTTGTGCCTAGTGGCGCCGAGGAAGCTTAATCCGCCACTGAACGTAAGTACTGAGGTTTATTAAAAGTTGCACACTTCGAATCAAATCAAAAAAATAATTACCTTGCATCCTGGCAAGACTAATTCCAATGAGTGATCTAATTGATAGTGGTAGCACCCGTTTCTGTCTCTAGCGAGGATATCCAAGTGGTGGGGGGAGAAAAAACGCTCTGAGAGCTTAGTTTGTTCACCCGTGGTTTAGATGGTCCTGGTATTTCTCGATGAATGGGTCATCTTAATACAGTGTTTTCTTTAAATTGTTCACTAAGCTTCATACGACATATTAAAGTTTGCATTTATTGCGAGCATTGCTTCAATGGACTTAATTTCTATTTGTAACTCCTGCTCAGCCCATGTGTAGTTCATCGAAGAAAATAACCCCTCCGCTCCATAAGGGGCATTGCTGCCCTACAGCCACATTAGTTCAATTACGTCATTGTAAGGAATGTTATTGTCTTTGAGGTTTGGTGGTCGGGTAGTTTTTCTCTGTGGAATGGGAGTTTGCTGGCAAAATATTTTTCTTTCAAGTTGAAGCATTACTTTTGTAATTTTACATTTTCTGGAAATCAGGAACCAAAACAGCCGGGGACGTAAGTGTTATTTCAGGAACCGTCCCCGAAAATTGGGGACGAATGGTCACGTTAGGTGTAAATGAATATTCTCAGGTGTTGCCTTCTTTAAGTAAAGTTATGTTACTAAAGGAAGTACAGTGGTATAATTACAGGTATCTGATGGATCTGTCAAAAGCCTGGAACATGTTAGTTTTTACTTGGATACAGGTAATCTTAATTTTCCTTATTGTTCAACTGTTATCGTGACAAAATTTAAAGGTATGCAAGTATAAGACAATATACGTATATTTATTATTATTATTTGGTAATAATATCCTGCCTGCCTGTTTGGTAACCAGTGTATCTTGTCCAATTAAATGACTAAGTCATACGTTTATGCAGATCACAAATAAAGGTTTGTTATAATTAAATAATGGTTTGCTGCTTACAACAATTTAGTCTCACATGATAACCTATTTTCGAGAAACGTGTCTTGGGGAAGCAGAAAAACAAACTACGCTTTGTGATATTTGTTGATGGATTTCTGAAGTTCATCGAAGGCAGAGAAAGCTCATAGAAACTCATTAGCTGAGGAAATTCACTCTCGAAATTTTCCCTTTCGTAATATTTACACCTTTCTCCCAAACCAAAAAAATCTATAGAAATATTCTGAATGAACTACTTACCATCATTCATCTTCGTTATCATTTCTCGAACAGGTTGCACGTATTTGCACATCTCTTGCACTTTCTGTCTACACATTTCAATCTCTTGAGTGCTGACAAGACTACGAGTGTCTTCCTGATGCAACACCACAGAAGAATGACTTGGGGATTCAGCCTGACTTATAAAAATATAATTCTCATAAAGATTTTATTATACAATACATGAAACGGCACAACTAGAAGCAGCGACAGTAGTACCATAGACTAGATAACTTATTTTCAAAGGTAAAATATAATAATGGCTGAGCAAAACACTACAATTTATTTTAAAAAATTAAAATTTTTGTAAACGTTTTCGCCGACTACCAAAACACTCGGCTTCCTCAGACACACTAAATCATATACACAATACAATCTTCAGTGAGACAGTTCCGTGGTTCCTGATTGGCTCTTATCAGAAGTTCCCAGCAAATCCCGTACCGACTACAAAAAGTGAATTTTTAATTAACCCCTCTCCTGCTCCTACTACCTTTATCTTACTAAATCAAATTAAGCCCTTTTCCTCTTCCTTCTTGTACAAACTGTTTAAATAAGAAAATAAAATAAAATAGAAAATAAATAAAATAAAATAAAATAAGCAATAAAATAAACAAAACTAATTATACAATAAAAGAAAAATAAGGAAAACTAAAAATATATACAATAAATAAAGAAATAAATAAAACTAAAAAGTTAAAAATATAAAATAAAGAGTAAATAAATAAAAATAGCAAAGCAACACTGTACATCCTTACAACGATAATACAATCTATATTTTCAGGCTTCTCAATAACTTATCCCACTGGTCATCAATTTTAAGTCCCGCGTTCCAGTTCATCGCTTTTCCACCTTCAACTTCTATAAATCGTGCTTCTTTCCATTTTCTGACCGTCCTTCTGTCTTCCTGTCCTAACACTTTTACTTCACTCCAATCCACTAAATGTCCCGTGTCTCTTATATGTTTATATATAGCATTTCTGTCCCTCTCCAACCTAATATCAGCTTTATGTTGCTTTATCCGCTCTTTTAACCTCTTTCCCGTTTCGCCTACATAACACATTTCACAATCACTACACTGGATTCTATATATCACTCCCTTTTTCTCCATAATTTCCTTCCCCTCCTCTTCTCTCTTCACTTTTTTCTTCTTCTTCTCTCTTATGACGTCCAGTAGCCTTTTGTTTCCTTTTCTGTAAGTTGAAATACCTCCCATCTTCTTCAAAATTCTCTTTATCACTTCTGTATCCTCTCCTATACTCTCTATGCCCCACCATAGTTTCTTCTCTTCTTCTCCATATTCCTTTTGTTCCGCTCTTTCTTCTCCTTGTCTCTCGGTCTCTCCTTTCCTTCTTAACTTCAACCTCCTCTTATCATATCCATTTCTCCTTAACTGCTCATGAAAAACTGTTATCCCTTCCTCTGCCTTTTCTTTTTCACTGCTGACCTGCCTAATTCTTTCTTCCATGTTTCTTATGAAGTTTCTCTTGTAGTTTTTGTTGAAGGTTTTCTTTTTGTAGTCGGTACGGGATTGGCTGGGAACTTCTGATAAGAGCCAATCAGGAACCACGGAACTGTCTCACTGAAGGTTGTGTTGTGTATATGATTTAGTGTGTCTGAGGAAGCCGAGTGTTTTGGTAGTCGGCGAAAACGTTTACAAAAATTTTAATTTTTTAAAATAAATTGTAGTGCTTTGCTCAGCCATTATTTTATTTTACCTTTGGTATATAAAAGCAAAGCTTTCGTATGGAGAATATCATAACTTATTTTCGTGTGTGCTAAAATTAATAGGGTTTTTCTTAAGAGCAAGTAATGTTATACCCTGCTTTTAGGTGGTTCTGGTGACCACTAGTGGAAAGAACCAGCGACTGAATGTAGTCGCCAGAAATACCTAATGACAGGGTTCAAAATTACGTGTTCCTTAGCGCAGACGAAAATAGATAGGCGATATTAGTCTATATTATTATTTATTCTATGCATGATTTAGTCTATGGTAGTATTTACATTACTAAAATAACTTTTACGTAACACTATACCGACTGATTCATAATTGTATTGAATAAAGTAGTTCAACGGAATCTATACTGGAAAAGAAAGAGGTATCACTAGAATATATTGGCTGAACCACTGCGTACAGTGATGGTAGTACAGATGGTGGGTCTTAATTTCGGGTAGTAAGGCGTTTCCAAATTTCGGGTACCTATGGCAGGCAGCTATGGTCAACAGACAGGTCCATCGACACGTGGATTAAATGTACTAATTGTTTTCGTTGGTCGCATGAACTTTGTGCTGGTATTGAGAAGCATATGTGGTATACTTTCAAGTGCGATCTTTGCATCCGTAAAAGCCAAATCACCTGAGTGAACAAAAGATTATACAACTCTACAATGATAACATTCAGCATACTTCTATGTTAATTGCTATATTTTTGTATATGGGTAAATAAACTAGACACGACGTTTAGACTGTATTTTCTTCATTTGCAATACTTATTTCCAACCTGAAATTAGGACCCATTTTTTGTAAGGTAAAAATTGAACATTTTGCGAATTTACTCTGCATCTTTTTCCACCATTAATTTATTGCTACGCAGACTTAGGTATTACTAATTAATGTAATGTGGAATATACATTATAAAATTTAACAATTTTAGTCCATCTATTTCGTCACAATTTCAGATTTACAAAAGGTACCGATAATATAGCACTTTCCCCTATCTATGTTGCAAGGGCATACTTTATATCCACTTGCATAACATTACATCCTCACTCCAAGAAAAAGCCTTTTTAATACAAAATAATTTCAGCTGAATAGAATAGAATTCAAGTCCTTGGGCTGTTTTTAGTTTCTCCTGAAAGGAAAATAATACTCCGGTGTACTTGGGATGTTTTGAAACTCAGGTCTTCAATTATAAATTACTATCAATGAATTAACGCAAATAGATATGATATTGACTGTACTACATTTATTGTGATAAACTGTCGTAAATCTGCATAAAACGATTTGGTTCCACCTAGTATCCAATTTTCGAAAAAGGGAAATCATCCCAATCTTTGAATATTTCTTGGTCTTGTGGAGAGAACAAAATGCACTGAGCGATGTTTGAATGAGAAAACTCCAGAAATTCATCAATTGAGGGTTTTTCACTCTCAGAATCGTTTCCCTTTGGTAGTACAGACCATTACTTACTCCCCTCTTCCTACCAAAAATAATCTATGAAATGGTTTACAATAAACTACTCACCATCATTCATCCTAATCATGATTTATCGAACAGGTTGCACGTATTTCCACAACTCTCGGGCTGCATTTCTGCACGATTCAATCTCTTGAGTGATGACAAGGCTAAAAGTGTCGTCATGACGTAACACGACGACAGAATTACTTGAAATCTGAGGCTGATCTATAAAACAATGCAATTCTCATAAATATTTTACTATGCAATAAATACAGCGGTACAACTAGAAACAGAGAAAGTAGTCCTTAAGTTACTCAAATAACTCTGACGTAACATTATATAGAGAGATTCGTAATTGTATACAACAAAGTGATTGAACCGAATTTGCACTGAAGAAAAATATGTCATAAGAACATATTGGCTGAACGGGTCTATGTCAGAACGCCCACTGGTCAGATCGCCCACTTCTGAAAATGGTTAGATCGCCCACAGAAACGGCTAATAACGCAAATCCAGAAATGGTCAGAGCGCCCACCGGTCAGAAAGCCCACTCGTAAAAATGGCAACAATGTTGGGTCTACGTCAGACGCCCACTGGTCAGATCGCCCACTTCTGAAAATGGTCAGAACGCCCACAGAAACGGTCAGATCGCCCACTTCTGAAAATGGCCAGAACGCCCACAGAAACGGTCAGATCGCCCACCAGAACGACAAAAAACGCAAATTCAGAAATGGTCAGAGTTCCTACCGGTCAGAACGCCCACCGAAATTCGAAAATAAGTCTTAAAATGAATTTAAGTAAAATAAAAGTAATGTACAATCAACATGCTGCAAAGAAGGAAATATAGATTCACGGAGAGACAATAGGCATAGTTAATGAGTATATTTACTCAGAGCAGCTCAAATCAACGTATGCTAAGTTGATGGATGAAATAAATAGAAAATGCAAATGGTGTGGAGCTCGTTTGGAAGAACACATTTCATTTTCAAAAGAAAACTACCAATGTGTCTCAAGAGTAAAGTGTATAAGCAATGTCTCTTACCTGTGATGATATACGGCTGTGAAACTTGGACATTGAATGCCCAAACGACTCAAAGATAAAGACTCACAGAAAGAATTATGATGAGATGCATGATAGGAACAACTATGAAC
>JAGDQP010027099.1:0-25308 GCA_022664845.1 Lepisma saccharinum
TTAAATTATGTTATACATAATTTCCAACTTCTTGTGTAAAATTACTAGTGAAATCGTGGTTATTGGGTTACCAGTTCCGGTTCACTGCTACAAGTACAAGAGCTTCTACTCTGTGACATTACTTGTAACATTCAGTTCACAGGTTATCAATCATGACGAATTTTGAACCCGCAACTAGTTTCTTCATTGTTCCGCAGTAGCTTACCATCTGGACCTCGTGATTGCGCAATTCTTCGATTGTTATCAAGTGCTGCCTTTTTCATGAGTAAAGTGTTTCCAGTATATCACACCACGGTCCACGAAGATTGTACGCTGAGGTCAGTTTTCCTACAAATGTTTTTTCTGTATTCTGAAAACAGTCAATAAAATGCTACGTCGAAACTCAATGCAGGATCATTTTCTGCAATTAATGATGCCTTCTTGTTGATAGATAGAGGATGATGTTTTTGTAGACGGGACTGAGATGAGTTTGGCCCATCCTTTGTCCAATTCTATTATTACTTTCGGGAAAGGCGTAAGCCATAGTGCCGTTACCGCCCATACAATTAATTTTATCTTACCTACTATTACTTAACGAAGATGGAACGATCCTTTATGGTGATGGGATGTCCTGGATCTGAGTGACGGGATTTGACCTCCGTGTTACTCATTTTCAGGAGTAACATTTGGATGTTGTGCAATTCAATAACATCCAACTATGACTCCTGAAAATTACTAACTCGGAGACGGTGAAAGCCTGTCACTTAGATAAAGGACATCCCAGCACCATAAAGAACCTTTACATCTTCGTTAAGTAATGAAAGGAAGGACAAAGGCTGACCCCACCTTTTCCCTCGGGATGTCCAGCTGGGCGATTTGTGATATCCATGCGACATCCCATAATATCCACCGGACGTTCCATCGCGATTGCCACATGACGTTTCACGGACATTCCTTGGAGGTCCAGCGGGACGTCCCATGGGATATCCATGAAACGGACATTCGGCCATCTGATCAACACGTAGAGGACGTCCTGTGGATATCGTGGGATGTCGCATGAACGTCGCAAATATCCCGGCGGAACATCCCCTGGATATTCATATGATATTGAATGCTATTAGAGCTGTAGCCTCTTGCCCTTTTGTTGGTTTCATTGGTTATTCCTCCTTTTCCGTTTCCTTTTTATTATTTATTTATATATAGCTTATTTATTTAACTTCATTTATTTATTTTATATTTATTATTTATTTATCTAAAATATCCAGTTTCCTTGTTATGTAGTTTGCTGTTACCAGTTTGTTATAGCATAGCCCGCTGATGTTATAGCGTTCTAGTTGACTAGGACATGTGGTCTGTGAGCGAAGGACTGTGATTGGTTGAGATTTGTTTAGTTTTGTAAGGTAAACGAATTCTGGGACGTGATTGGCGGAAGATGTAGAATAGATCTTTTGGCCTTCTGGTGCTTTTCATGAACTGTTATTGGTGATTAATGTTTCGTCTGAGGATAATATTAGAACATTAAAACTATAACACTTTCTGTGGGTTTTTACAATGAAATTTAATAGCCGTGTTAACCTGTTTTAATTAAATTAAGTATGAATACGAGACTTCAATATAATTATTTCCGCATAGAATATTTTAGTCTTAAATTTAAATACCATGTGACTTTGTTTTCAGCTGACTGTGAGAGAACCAAAATTATCTAAAGTATGGTGGACGTGAGCCCTAATAAGAGATACCTAAGGTTTCCTAATAAGAGATAGTATTTACATAACTATGTGAACAAAATATAAAACAAATTTGGAATTGCATGTATTAATTAGCTACAGAACCCAAAGTGTTAGATTGTAAGTTTTTATCATTTATGCTGTTTGTGTAAGTGCACATCTTGTGATTGTGCTATTTAAAAATATTTGAACGCACCTAATTTTAAAATTTGATAAATGTTTACCTAGGTACATTCCAAGGCAATTTGTAAGCTACATATTGTTTTCATTCGGTGTTTCAGTTGATCTATAATATTAACTTCTGTACTCTTCTAATTTTACCACGCCTAATTTGATGAAAGTACAGGTATCTTTGATTTGGAACCTTTTCGAAAATTACCAAATTTTATACTTTTTCTTTTTTTGCGTTAAAGAAAAAACAAAGATGTATCTTTAGTTAAACTTAAGTCGGTGTATTTTGTAACTAGAATAAATGAATGAAAGAATGACAGTGAAAGTATGCACAAATTTGTTTAGATCACTCATTTATAAGCAGTTAAAAAGGTGTCTTTTATTTGGTTACTTTACTTTATAAAATAAAATATTTATAATATATCCTTATATTATTATCCTTATAATATATCCTTATATATATCCTTATATTTACAAGACAATATCCTTACATGTCAAGTCTCAATTATACAAACCAGCCTGAGCTAAAGATCCTTAAAGACCATAAATAAAAATCTAAATTCTATTCAATTAAAGAAAGCACAGTAATGTAATTTTAATCGTGATAAACCTTTAAAGCCGATACCAGTGGACTATAGTGTCTCAACTTCAAATACGATTGTTTTTCTTTAAAATAAGATCCCCCCGATAAGCACAAATCTTTCCATGTTAACGTATCTGAATTCAGCACTGACTATCGTATTAATTCAAAGTCATACTCAACGATGAACAAAAGAATAATTCGTGTAATTTTCCAAGTTCGATGGATCTCCTAAACTAAACATTCAAATAAAGATAGATAAAACAATTTCTGATCACGATAATTATACTAATCAAAATCAATCTGTTCGTTTTAAAATATTGTAAACTATTGTGGATATTGGACTTCTGTAAAATTAGTTTAATAGCTGATGTCACATATACCTGCCTTTATTTAAACTATAAACGACAGTCAAAATATAATTAATATTCTCTCTCTCCTTCTCTGATTCACCTGCATATCTTAATATCCGTAAGAATGGTGAAACATTCATTTTCTGTTCCAAGATCCACGAAAACAATTTTTAAGTTCTTCATTTTCTTTGGTTACGTATGGAACGAATGAAATGGTTCCTCAAGGACCGTTCCTTTTCGATCTGCACCCTAATACCAATTTTCATTGAAGCAAAATGATGCTTAGGCGTATTTTGAACATGGTTCCATCATTATAATCTGCATTTGGATAAAAAATAATCATAATTCGAAACTAGAGGACATTTCATATTATTTTTATACATTGAACAGTTACTTTAATTAGCAGTTACTATCCACCTAAAAAAAAAAAGTCGATACCGGTAATTAAAAAGTAGGAACAAAGAATATTTAACACACATTGAAAAGTGTTTACTTAACTAAAAAGGAATTACAATTTGAAGCAAAAGAGTACCTAGGCATTCTTATATTGAATTTTGAATTGATAGAGATATTTTAAATTCTGTAAAATTAAACTTGACTAATACTAATTATTGAGCGCACATGTAAATAAACGCTATATTTAAAATACGAGTTAATAAAAAATGAAAACAATGATTCAAAACAAACGAATGCTTCTAAATTAATTAGTTTACTTTAAGGATTGTGTATTTTCCATTTATCTTAGTTTACTATTTATTGTGGAACTGCTAATGCGATGAGTGTGCCGTATATAAAGTAACATGAAATAAGCAGCGTAGCAAGAACCGAAGCAGCACAGAAACGTCATTTTCACGTCATATGAAGATATAGTTCTTAGTATGTCAAATTATCGACATTAGAATGCCGTGATTGGTGAAATAACAAATCAACGTCTTTTAATCGTTATACAGGGACGAAGGAAAAAGAATGAGAGCGAGTCTAGGAGACAAAAGAGCATCGCGAATCGCGATGCAAGTTGATAAGATTTGTGCGCTTTACACCAAGTTGATTCAAGAAGAGCCGTTTCCTGATATGGTAACAATATAATGGAATGTATTCAAGAACAGGAGGCAAGGATTCAATTTCACACAGGCGAGTCAAATGGTAACGTTTTGTGGGCAGAAACGATATTGCAATGGTTTAGGGATAAATTTTACGGGTGCAGTTCGAAGGTGGTGATAACTTTTTGCATAATTTACAGGAGGAATGAGATATTTGTATGACTTGGAAACACAAGGTTAGCGTTAAAGTGAAGAGAGGTGTAAATATGGTGTTAGCGATAACTATTGCTGTGAAGTGGGAAATACATTCTTGTTGTTTAGGGGGAAGTGTACGTGAGAGTGATGTTCATCACGTATAATTTTTTTAAAAAAATTATAAAGTTTACTTTATCTTCTCCAAACTTGTCAGCTATTGACCAATATAATGCGCGGATAAACTGTACTTTATGGCCAGCGCCTTCCACCACCTACTGAGTCATAGCTATACTCTATTCCACTTTTCCTCTCAAGTAACAGAGAGACGTCAGTTTCACATCGTATGAAGGTCAAAAGTTGTATACAATGATGTGAAAAACAAGTTATAAATTAGGATGAAATGTCAAAGTTGAATAGACGCCATTTACATGACGAACATATGACGTGTGATAATAATCCTCAGTTGAAGTTTCAACCATTTGCCTATTGGGAGTGCGTGAGTAAGTCATACAAAATGTTAGGATGATGACGTTTAAATGTCGTATGTCGTATTAGCAATGACGGCATATTTTTCACTATTATTTGACGTACTGATTGACGTTAATTTTCTTTCGGTTGACGTCTTTTGAATTGTCATCACCAACAAATGGAGCTTCTATAGAGCGTTTATGTTTCAACATTAGTCAATCACTCCAGTATCGTTATGTAGAGTTCGATGCCTGAAACAAACACAAATAAATTTATATTTACAGCGTTCACCATGAGATGTAGTAAAAATACTTGGAAGAAAGATTTTAGCGTATATTGGTAAATGGGACCGGATGTGCAGATGAAGAAAACTGAAAATGCTAGTGCAATATGTTCAATTTCACAAAAGTCGTGTCAAATCAAAAACGGACGTAAATCAAGGTTGTTGAACTGAAATGTGAAGTTAGTTTTCCCCTATCACTATTTTCGAGACTAGTCTGAGTTACAAACAAAGTGCATATACTTAAAAAATACCATAAGTGAAGGTTGTAGCCTTGCTAGATTAAAAATGACGAAAAGTAAAACATTTTAAACCAAAATCTGTACTTTGTTTCTCTCTTCCAGGCGGTGGCGTAACTAACTGGCTCTGTTCCCTACAACACAACTTTCAGTTGGTGCCGCCTTAAACGATACAATTTCTCGTACGATGAATCTTAGCGAGAGCAGTGTGCCAGCTTAAAAAGAAATAAGTTATGGGTTTATACCATAGCATCTTGCCCTATTGTAGCATTCTTGCTTTCACACTCTGGCACTACTGCTAATTGTAAGATTCATCGTAGCATAAATGCTGTCGTCTAAAGCCACCTTTACTCGTTAATTCTGAGCCCCAAAGATCATTCGCCGCACCGCACCGAGAGGGTTGCGTGTGCGAGATTTACACCTCTGCTTCCAGGTTTGGTTGAGGCGCTAGTCTGCGTTAAGCCGACTTTTCTTGCAGCCGTTCGTCGTATATTTTACTTGCGATTTCTGAGTAGCTAATATCGTAGAACATGTACTAAAACGTGTTTAAGGGATTTCAGCCAAATCGCTAGCAGAGAACGCGGCGAGCGCCTGTATGAAAAACCGGCCTTACGCCGGCTAAAGTAGACAATATTTGGAAGGGCTATAAAACAAGTTAGAGCGAACCCTGCGGTTCCTTGATAGCATTTTAACCACGCAAGATTTATTTTTTATAAAATAGGCTAGGAATACTGATAACTGTAGTGTTTAGGTTCGGGAACATCCACAGTACTTGTGCAGAATAATGTTTACGCTACGTTTGGCGCAGCTAGGTGTAGCTGAATGAAAGCAATTTGAATAATTGATTATTTTTTTAATGTGCTGGCAACACTGGACAATTGCACCAATCAAGACTGTTTCGGCAGCTTAGAGCTTGTCTAGCTAAGACATTTCGAACGACACTTCATGCATATATGTACACCTCACCCCCTTCAGGAAATCGCCGGTGGACCGAAAGCCGGCCAACGGTAGGGAAGAGTTGGGCCATCGGTGGGAAAAGATAGTGGATCACCGATTAAATTTGTAAAAAAAAAAAAAAAAAAAAAAAAAAAAGTGGCTAAAAGCTGGAGAAGATGATAGCCCCAACGCTGTGTTACTCGTGGCCCGTCTATACGCCACTACAATTATTAGTACTGGTCAAAAAACAGAGCATGGTTCCTGTCTATTGGTATACACATTTAGTTTCATTTTATCCGTCGCTTTTATCATGATATACGGGGTTAATTTCCCAACAGTAAATTATCCAACAGCTGCTGTGGGGTTCGAAGTTCGAACCAGGTTACGTTCCGCATTCGTCGTTGGTAGCTAGAGACGGTATTCCCCTCATCCATGGATCCACCTTGCTGATCACTGCTCTTTTACGGTATTTGTAGTAACAGGCAGTCTAGAACGAAGTGAAACAAATCCAGACGTGTCATTTCACCATCATAAAGAATAAGAATACTCTTTTTCCTTCCTTAACACTTTGACCATCACCACTATTACATTTGTAATTTTTTTATGTCTTTCAGTATGAATGAACTAAAAAACAACTCAAACTGCGTTAATGCGCATGTGCGATATGACTGGTGCATCACTACCAACGGGCCAGTTTCTGTTAACTTCGCTATACCAAACTGCTAGTGGTTTCAGGGGTGGCAAATGAACGAGGTCCATCTGAAATCATACAATATTTCACCACAAGAATGATAAATTTTACTTTCATTCCCTAACCATTGGAGTTTGCAGTTATTATATCAAAATATTCCTCTTTAAAGTATTTCAGGAGGAAAAAGTAATAAATTGTTGGACCAAACAGCGGATGGGCCACTGTTGGTCTACTGGCATTTCATAGAGATCGATGCCCACCTATTTGCCAACCGGTGGCCCAATCCACAAGGGGTGGCTTTTGCTGAAGGGGGTGGTTCATGAGTAATAATTTTGGCTTGCGCTGGCAACACTCATAACAGGGTTCCTGCGGAATCTCAATGGTTAGCTATTATATTTCGGTTTTCCCCTTATAGAAATACCTATATTCAACTGTTAGGAAAATTTCATGTAAATAGCCGGGCAGCAAGTCTCCCTCCGCCACCGTGGTTCTCAGCGTCTTAAAGTTACCTCTTCTTATACACACCATTGTTGGCACCTTCCCTATAGAGAAACGCTTAACTTCAACTATTAGGGAATGTAGATGTAAGTAGTAGCGGGGCAAGCCCCTTGGACTCCCCGCTCCTTAAGAAACTACCTCTGCATATGCACATAATTGTTCTCTATTCTATTTCGTCTTTCCCGTGAGAGGAACGTTTATTATCAACTATTAGCAAATTTTCATGTAAGTACACGAGGAGGGTCAAGGTTCCGACAACTTTCCTTTGTTCCTGCACGTACACTTTCACTACTTTAAAATTACAACGTTTATTACAAGTCTCTAGCATAATTACAAAGGGATCTAAAGCATTTTCAAAAATCATATATGGCGTCCGACCGGTTTTTAACATAAAAACAAAAATGCACTATCTCGGAAACTAAGCGTCGGAGCGCAACAATAAGCTTACCTGAGCATCTGGGGATGGCTTTATTAACATGGGAAACACGAATATAGGGTACTTGACCAGTTTGGGTAATTCTAATATTTTAGGGGTGTCGGTTTATCATCGCGATTTGACTCATTTTTGTTTGTATATTTCCTATATGTTTTTGTTTTTCTCGGGCGATCCCTAAAGAACCCGAGATATCAACATAAATATTTGTGAAGATGGCTTCTGTATGCTAAATTACCTTATGGATAGTTTGCATGGAAGAGCTGTCTTCGCATGCTATACCTTAATTAGAACACCATATATTTCAATGTATCTCAATGTACCGGCAATGACGTAACATCCCAATGCATTTTTGATTGGCAATCTACTAGTCATACACGGATGCGCATCATAGCATACTCCACCAATCATTAATTTCTGGACACGGACACCATGAGCGGACATAGAAGAACCCTTTTGCAATAGCTTTATTTGCAATACCTGAAACAAAGCAAACTATACCTTAGACCTACTTTTCATGAACGCGATAGCAGCGCGCTTTGCTTGCGACTTGGCTGAGAATCCAATTGGAATAATAGTATTCATATCTCTACTCACGGAAATCGGAAGCGAAGATCGCCGCTAGCGCGTAGGCCTACATAAAAAAACCGGATTAAGAGATTAAGATTTGATGAGTATGACTAAGTACACTTTGCCTATTACTCCTTCACATAAATGGTACTAGATAGACTTTGAAGATTTCTGCTTTTCCACTCTATCAAATACAGGTTAGGCCGGATTTTCATGTACGCACTAGCCGCGTGTTGTGCTTACGATTTCTAGGAATAGCCAATAGAAATACTTTAAGATTAGTTTCAATTGGCTACTTACTGTTAGCCAAATCACAGGCAAAACACATGGCTAGGGCGTACATGGAAAGCCAGCTTTACGCAGCGCTCCCAGTTTCGTCCTCTGTTAGGGCTGATTTTCATGAAAGCTTGTGTTGCTTGCGATTTGGGTGAGTAAACAATTGAAACACGTGTTACACTTACCTTACAATAAAACACGTGTTTCAATTGGCTATTCACCCAAATCGCAAGCAAAGCAAACAACGCAAGCTTTCATGAAAATCAGCCCTGATACATGTAGCAGCGGCCATGTCTCAGACCAAAAACTACAACAGGAATAAATTAGAGGTCTTATTCGCTGCGCGACTTCTGATTTACTGACTTTTTGTACGATTTGATTTTTAAAATATGCTTTACAAGTTTTGTGGATATAACTCTGACTTTATAAAATTAATTATTCATGTTAGATGCAGTAGCGATTCGTGGTTTTAATAAAATGTAGGCTGTATGTCTTTCAAATCTACTATATACTGATCAGTTACCGCTAGATGGTAGTAGCTACATTAGTTCCCTTGACTCAATATTGCCATCCCACATTTAACTAAAATCTCTACATGCATTTTTCATACATTTAGTTTCTTTTCCACCAGAAAACATTCTTTTTTATATATTGCTTTTGACTGCACGAAGATTCTTGATTACTACGTAGAAGAAACACCTCTGGTTTAAACACTCGCTAATTTGAGGAAGAAAAGTGCTGAAATTTGCAATGCATGTTGTAGTTTGTGAATCTAAACATACTAGGACACATTGAAATTAATTCCCCGTTATCTGATAACAAGTAGTTAATTTGTTTCATTTCATTCTTAAACATTCCTAAATAAAATTCCAAAGAGTGATGTGAAAGCTCTAGGTCAAGTAAATGCATATGTTTTCCTAGAACTTCATTTTCTTTTCTTGCTTCAGAGCCTCTCATTTTCCTCCATTGGTGTGTTTATTTGCTTTGCTCATTAGAGTAGCTTCACAAAAACAGAAGTTGCAGCGGAGCAAAAAAAAATTTTTTTTGTCTTAGCGTGGTAGCTGAGCTAAATCTATACGGGGTGAGAGCACCAGTGGTCGGCCAGTTAAGGGATTGGTTCATTTTTATTTGTTCAATACCTACACTCTTCACTTGAATTATTTACGTATTTCTCAACTAAAATACTCATTTATAACTTAACATTTTACACGTATTTCGTTTGAAGATTGTTGTTTTTCACGTTATTGTACACAGTATTTGACTTCCATGTGACAAGAAAATGACACCTCTCTGTTGCTTGAGTAGATACCCGCATTCCTACGTTAAAGTCCCGAACAACTTGAGAACTAATGGTTTACTGATTGTACTTCCCTAATGTTCTTTCCGATTTGACGTTATATCCTCCGTAACAGGAAACAACATACAGACAGAGATAAAAATAATCTACGTAACACTGCATTGACTACCAGAGCTAATAAGAAAGTGTGACGCATGATAAATAATTCCGCAGTGAGATTAACTTATAAAGCCCATCCATTCATAAAGCTTGAACAAATCGTTGAACAAGAAAGATTAGCAAAATGACGTCAGAATCATGGACTCCATCTAGAAAATTTCTTGAATTCAAGTTTTCTCATCCAATAAATCCTATTTAGAACATGTCTTATTTTTCTTGAATTCAATGCAGTGATCACATCCCGTATGACTTGACCACGTGACAACTTACGTCCGGGGCACCAAGGTAGTTAAAGGTGACGGCCACTTGCAACCGCTCGTCTACCTTTTGATTCGTGACGTCACAGGTGAGAAGGAAAACTCGTATGCAACAGGAAAAATGCGATAGCTGAGTTTTTTGTACGGTGTTGAGGATATTCTAAAGTTAGGGAAATAAAATATGACTATTTATATTTTTGCAATAGTCATGTAATGCATTGTATTTTTATCAATTGCCGGAAATTTAATCAAATAAATAGTTTAATTTCATTTAACGAGCAAATTAATTTGCCATTGGAGAAATATCGAATGAAATGAAATAAGACGAAATGAGTCAAAGTAATCAAAATAAATAACATTAGCTCCACTCGACCTCCCACGTTATATTATAATTGAGAGCAGTGGTGTAGGCAAAGGGGCACTGCGAGGCCCGTCTTCCCAGGAGGAGAACATTATTTTTTATTAGATTTCAGCAGTAGTGCTATGATGTCTTGTGTGTCCACTCTATCCATCTGTCGACAGCTTTAAACTGAGTAACTACAAGGGCTAGGAAGGTGGTTGACGCGTCGCTCGAAAGGTCTCGGTAAGTCTAGCTCCAACTTGTACAGATGATACACATTGAAGGGGCTGCGCCAGAGATAGGGGCAATTTATATCTTTAGACTTTCTAGGACTAGGAAGGTGATTGAGATGTTGTTGGAGAGGTCTTGACAAGCCGAGTTAAAACTCGTATCATTCATCTAGATATCAAAGGTAGATACCGAGTTTCGGGGGAGAATTTTCAGCTTTAGAATTACTAAGGCTAGAAAGGTGATGGAGGTGTCGTTGGAGAGATCTCGACGAGTTAAAACCCGTATCATTCATCGATATCAGGGGCGGATACCGAGTTTCGGGGGAGAATTTTCAACTTTGGAACTACTAGAGCTAGGAAGGTGGTTGTGTCTTTGGAAAGGTTTCGGCAAGATGAGTTCAAGCCCGAATCATTCATCCAGATATTTGGGACTTCTCGAGTTTCGGTGGGGGGTCAACTTTGGAACTACTGGGGCTAGGAAGGTGATTGAGGTGTCGTTGGGAAGGTCTCGTTGAGATGAGTCAAACCCTTACAGATCATACACATTGCAAGGGCGGTCCTGGAGATAGGGGGCGGTTTAAAACAGGAAATACTAGGGTTAAAAATGTGGTTGAGGTTTGGTTGGAAAGGTCTAGCCGCAATTTCTCTAACAGAACATTAATAATCTAAATACGATGTTCGCTGCTGAAGCCTGGCGATATCATATATGCACTGGGATGGGATGGTCCAAGTGGGCTCCGCTTCACTTATTTTATACACGTAATAATTACTTTCCTCCTTGCTGGTATCGCAGCAGTAGACTTATTGTTCGAAGTGTGCGGTAGGATACTGTAGATTATGTTTTGTAAGAGATTTTTTTTTTAAAAAAAGAAAGAAAAGGAAAGCCTTTCTGGGGAAATGGCGTTGCTTTAGAATTCTGGGAGTTATCTGCATTTGGTTCCATCACAGAAAGGATGTAAAGAGCTAGACCTTACATCAGTAATGACCTTCCGTCCTGGTTATCAGCCCTCTCAAAGAAACGTTATTTTAAAAACTTCTACTTGATCGCGAAAATCCTTCCGTAATGGTCGTAAATTCCCGCTTGATAATGTCTTTCAATTCTCGTAGTATATTTATTAATACAAAATTTCTGCATACATAAGTTTTAGGGTTCTACACAAATAATGATTATTTTATTATATTTACATTTATGTTCTGACAACTACGCCCTAAACTTCTTCTGGCCATCTCAGAAATGGTACAGATTCCCCTGGCCGAGAAACTTCTTGAGCAATGAATGAGGAAGTAGCGGGTAGGTTTCTATTTAAAATACTATTCATTCCTCTGATGAGAAGAGATGGAAACATTAGTTCCGAACACGTGGTATGTTGTGGATCTGCATGGAATTCGACTGCTTCAACGAACATATTTGCGGCTTTCTCCTGCGTGTGTGCGAATGACGTGAAAGCTGTCTTTTCGTATGAGCTAAATTGGCTTGTGTTGGAATATGAAGAGTTTAAATAGTATTGTTTTTGCAATTCAATATTTTTTTAAGAAGAAAATGGAGTCGGGATAAATGACGAAATAATTTAAATCATTCTTTATAAGAAACTTGCACGTGAGTAGTTTTATGAATGGCTCTTTTGATCATTGAACGATTGCGAATTCTAAACTTCAGGTAAGAGTTAGGAATTATTAAGTTACTAATTCCTTTAATTCAACCAGAAAATAACATTGTGAAAAATATTATACATTATAAGAATGCCTGGTGTAATATCACTGCCAATGTATTTACATCAGGTATTGTCTATTCTCAATGCCTGACAAATTATGATAAAAGAAACGAATCTAACCTAACTTTAACTTACCTAATCGCACGCTCTTTCGATACTCCCCCGGAAGAGACATCACTATGTTCAGTACCGGTACATTATCTGATTTCGAAGGACTAGATACCTTAAGCCTAATTAAAGATTACTTAAACTAAGTTAAGCTAATCGAACATAACCTAACTTAACTTTCACCTTGTGAACGATTCGGGTAGTATCTGGAGTTCAGTCACCTAATCTATCCTAACATAGAATAGAAATATTCTACATTTTATACTACTGTAATTTGCCTAAGAACATCAAACATTGTATGGAAACCTGGTTTACTACATTGCTTGTATAATACAAAACACGACTAAACTTAAGCGAAATATTTCCAAAATTTATTAAATTAAAAGAACACCTGTCACGCTCATTGTTCGCAGCATTTTTCATTAATTTATTTATTTATGGGCTTTAGACATAACAGGATCAGACCGGGATAGACTAGGGAGCGGATGTAGGAAAATCGGCCAGGACTTAGATATCAGGTACCATTTTTACATTTGCCTGGTGTGAGAGGAAAAACCTGGAAACACCTGTGAGGAATGGTGTCCGCTGGTATCGTTCCCAGGACTTTCTGATTGCTAAGCCTACCAACTAAGCTACTAGTGCTCCGTAGAACATACTATGCAAAATTATATTACTTCCCGATAACGATACAATGAAAAATATACAACTGAAAATGATTACCATTTGTGATCATAAAAACTCACGATACGTGAGATTTTCACAGTTTTCACGCACTACGTAACTCTGCAACGCTTACCTGGAGTGATGAATAAAACGTAAAAAGCAAAACGATTAAATTAGTCCTCTTGTTTAGTTAAACCCATCAAGCTCTACGTAAACTATACTGGAGTAACTACTTAGTGTTTAAAGATAGACGCCAGAGCAAATATTTATATTAGTTTGTCCACTTCCAGTCTAATCCGATGTGGACCAAATCTTCAGTTCTAACTCAGTTTTATACGCTTGATATCGCTGTGTGGCCCGTTTTTTGATTTAAGTCTTAATTCCTGAGTTATTAAAGTAATAATATATCGTACTCTGTATACAATAGAAAATACTGCAAATAATATTTCCTTTTTTTGCAAGAATTAAGGCATAAATTAAAAAAACTGGCCACACAGCGATATCAAGCGTAAAAAATCTGAGTTAGAATCGAAAATTTGGTCCATATTGGTTTAGACTGGAAGTGGACAAACGAGATTAAGTTTCCTCCCCTCTCCCTAGCTTCACATATACATGAAATTTTCAATGGCTGCAGTCAGTCCAGTATCGTATTAATGGAGGTCGATGGTTAAACCTAAGCTCTATGGGTTAAACACAACAAACTTAATGATATCAATTGCGCGCGTAATTGGCAGCTGATTCCCATGTAATTGACAGCTGTTTCACAGCTTTCTCACCTGCGACGTCATATGTGCACTTGGACAAGATTTTGTTCAGGGCGCAGGATAAGTGAGCACCCTTTGCCGGGCACTGAAAATTTAAATGTCTACATGGAGCAGGAAAGTCGTTCTAAAACCTGCCCATGGCATTTCTCGGCGGTATCACGTGATCTTATTCACGTCCGCCGACCTACTCGTCAGATGGCAGCACAAGTCTTTTGTATACTATGCACAGTATAGCATGAGACACTTATTTTCTTTGTTCACACCAATGACCTCTATCAAAAACGATACTGGACGGACTGCAGGCAAACGAGTTTGTCTCTCAACACTACACAGTCACTCTAGTATCGTTTACATAGAGCTCGAGGGGCCACGATGACTCAGTTGGTAGAGCGCTCACCTCTGGTGCTAGGGGTCGTCGGATCGATCCCTGCTCATGCCATGTGCGCTTTGTGGTGGACAAACACCGTGCGCGTGGGTTTTCCCGGGATGCTCCAGTTTCCTCCTACTTTCTTCATTCCACCAATTCATCCCATCATCATCCATAGTTGCCTAAAGGCCTTAAAATAAATTAAATAGAGCTCGATGGTTCACACGCACAAGTTTTCCAGCTAGTGTCGTAGTTATGGAATAAGGGCTGATTTTCATGAAAGCTTGAGTTGTTTACTTTGCTCGCGATTTGGGTGGCTATGCAATTGAAACACGTGTTACACTTACCTTACAATAAAACATGTGTTTCAATTGGCTACTCACTCAAATCGCAAGCAAAGCAAGAAACGCAAACTTTCATGAAAATCAGCCCTTACACTAATGTAGGAATCTTCCCTCAAATGACTCTAGAGAAAGGAAAATAAATTTCCTCCGGTGGATTGACTTTGTATAAGTTCTCCCGTTATTACAAACTAATGCTTCCTTCCGTGTATTAGCATATCGTTTATGTTTCCCGTAACTTTAGCTATCAGCTATATCATTAACGTCGATTCTGTAATAGTATGACTAATGTATCTTAACGAAATAAAGGAATTGAGACAGTTACTACTTTTAATTATTTACATTAGAATTATTTCTTAACAAAAGCAATACTTTCTTCCGGTGTATTACGTTCCAAAGAATCCACGATTAATAATGTATATGTGGAAACCGATTTTCAACATAAACAGGAAAATCGTTTCGTTTATTAGCAAATCAGAGGTTTCGTTTATTAGCAAATCAGAGGTTTCGTTTATTAGCAAATCATATTTGCTGTTTTGTCGCACTCTGTTCTGGCAACGCTGTTCTGTCATGTAATCTAATTCTTTTCCCTTGCTGAAAATACTCTGAACAGTGTGAATAGGGTAAGTGGGGGTGAAAAGCCCAGTGGGGAAAATGCCCACCCCTAAAAACACGGAAGGAAATATGAGGTGAGCACAGTGATACGATTGAGTGAAGGCACAGTTATATGGAAGACGAAGTTGACACAAAAATAGATTGTGTGGAGAAAGTGAAGACATACAGGCTGATTTTATTGTGCTAAGTGCATAACTTTTACATGTAATGTTTTTTTTTTTGAACGTTTTAAATTTAGGGAAACATAATGATTACACTGGTGCATTAGCGAATCCAATGAATGTGCCTTGCACAAAGCAGGGTTCTGTTGTTCTGATGCAATAGCGCTCTTCTGCAATGCCATGCAGTGTTGGAAGTTGAATGAACTGAAACGATTGTGTTTGACATAGGGGTGATTTGCCCACCAGGTGTCGGGGTTGATGGCCCGGGCCCGTGGGCGTTTTACCCTACGTAGTCTCATTCTAGCAAACATGGCAGTACGCTTTAAAGCTGTGTAGTTGTACTGAAAGTTTAGTAAATATAATATAGATTCTTATTTGCTTGAACATCAAAAAGTACGGTAGTTTCATTTCACTCTGAACAGAATATTTTTTCTCTTTGTACGTTAAACTTGCTTACAGATTGGGATAGAGATGAGAACAAAAGAAAATAATTTACGACTACTTTTGAGCATAGAATACTTACAAAGAATAGTTTTTGATATGTTTACGGTGATGCCTGAGATTGAGGGGAGTAAGGGGTTCCATTCTTCTTCATTTTCTGATATGTATTTCCATATACAGGGTGATTCCAAAATTCATTGATAAACTTTGGGAGGTTATTATTCTACACACGCAAAAATGATTCTAAAATATTCTTTAACATCTTCTCTTCGGAGCCTTGGTTTCCGAGTAATGACCCTTTGAAAAATCTCCCATGCAGTTTTGAACACCCTGTTTAATTGAAACCGGGATACAACATATTACTATATGTTGAGAAAACTACTACATGTATTGAGAAAACTCGGTGTCAAAGAATCTTCGAAAACTGTTTTAAGTACGATCGTCAACACAGAGGTATACTGTAGAATTCTGCTTTCATTGTTGTTAAGAGAATTTACGAGTAATTTTGCTGTGCATGGACATATTA
Source organism: Lepisma saccharinum (assembly GCA_022664845.1). Taxonomy (NCBI): domain Eukaryota; kingdom Metazoa; phylum Arthropoda; class Insecta; order Zygentoma; family Lepismatidae; genus Lepisma; species Lepisma saccharinum. The sequence goes on from JAGDQP010027099.1 coordinate 16,418, forward strand.
ACCCATGACGGTGGACGCTTTACCCGGATGATGGGGTGGATGTACCTCCCATTTGGTACGCTTTTTCCCCCTGTAGATTTCCGTTCATAGTCATAAATAAGAAAAATATAAACAAGTGAGCATTTCACCCCTGCTTACCCTACTTAAAGCAGTTATTCTTAAACGAGAGGCACTTGTCTGCTAAGAATGGAATTGTCAAAATAAGCAAAGAAATGAATTGGGGTAGAATATCAGTCAGGAGAGAGACAAGGAATTGAAAATTGGACAATTTTTAAAAAATGTTTTGTCTCAGATCCTTATTCAAAATTACACAAAGAATATTTCTGTGAACATTACATCTGCACTCAAGTTTCCTTAAGACTTGACTCAATTCGAGTAGGTACTGACCGTGAGGCTTGATCAGGGATTCCTCCATAATCCCCTGTGGGGGTGTTTATCCCCCAAAGTCTTGACAACACCCCCAACTTTAAAATTTTTGCTGTAAAAAATCAATAGAAATCGTACCAAACTTCACTTACACCCTCCCTTATTTTAATTTGACTGTACACCCCCCAAACTGAAAATCCTGGCGCAAACTCTGGCCTTGACTCGACTCCAGCACTTGAGTTCTGCTAAGACAAACTAATAAGCAAAGACAGGTTCCGTTGAGCAACGACTGGACTCACCTAGAACCAGTAGTAGAGGTGCTGCTAAACGCGACTCGAGTCTACAATGAGCACATACTCGGTTGACGCTCGAGTTGTTCAAAGTGGGTGCTAGGTTAGAGCAGTCAAGCGAGTCGTTTACGTCCCTACTACGAAGAACATGACAATATATCACGTTTCCTCGTTTTTTTAAGTTCAATGCAAAAATCAGTACGCATGAATTTATCAGGATATATTGTGCACAAAATGGACAGACACAGAAATGATACAAAGCTGACTGGAAACGCTATAAAATCGACAAATTGCGGTTCGGTAATAGTAATATGAATAATCTCAATTACAGGCATACATTTCTAACAAGTGAGGGTCACAATATGCTGTCGCTGAAATCCGAATCAAACATACTACATCTGATAGAGCATGGTGAGATATAAAGAATACCAATATTTAAGGTGTGATGGACAACGGAGAGCGGGGGAAGCAGGGACCGAAACCTCGAAATTTACAAAAGTTAAGTAAAGGACATATCCACAGTGATTCAGAACAAAGAACGTTACTTTCGGGAGGTAATTCCTGACATCAAAACAAATAAAAGTTCCTTTGGAGATGTGTGAAATTCCGCTTCGTTTTGGAGATACAGCGTTTTCAACTTGAAGCCCAAAGTCGACGCCTAACAATGGAAAGACAATGGATAATTCTCAATAACCCGAAAATGACACATTGAATGAAAATTTCGTTTGCGGAAATTTCTTTCCAGAAACATGGTGGAATCAAAAGTGAAAACACGATATCACCGGCTTATCAGTGTTTGCAACCCGGTATAATTTTTGAATTTGTCAAATGGGACTACGTCTTGTTATTGGGTATGACAAACAACATACGAAAGCTTATACAGCAGTGTTGCAAAGTATGGTTAAGAAAGAAAGGTTTTCGCGATCTTAAACAAACTACGGGTCAGTCCATCTGAAATAGTCCAGCTTGGTTGCTCGACCTCTTTCAGTTTTTTTTTTTTTTTAGATATTTATATCCCTTATATAAGAATAATTCAACGCAAGCATTCTTTTATTTCTATCACCAGCGACTAATTAATGGCGGTCATTCTTGTCTTGCTGCGCACGCCAAAGTTTGTGTTTGTAGACGTTTACAAAAAATGTAAGATCTCTGGACTAGTTTATCATAGAACATTAAAAGAAAAACATTTTTTCCTTTAAAACCTGTTTGGTAATTTTAGTTCTCTGAATGAAAAGCCTAAAACGTAATTGAACTGGTCAAAATGATATCTAAATCTGATTATTAAAATACAACAAATTCCTTTCTTCAGGGTGCTTTTTCGCACGGATGGAGTTGAATGTCAAGGTTGATATTTTGTACACGATTACACATTAAAGTATATTGAGTGTATATACTTTAAGGCTGATATGTGATTTTTATGTATTTTTATGGGTTTTTCCTGTCACACCAGGCAAATGCCGGGATGGCACCTTCAACATAGGCCCTGGTCGACACCTTTTCGCATCCTTTTCCTTCCCCTATCCCGGCCTGAGCCTCAGATGCCTAAAGACCATAAATGAAATTCAAATTCCGAAACGAAGCGGTATTTCACGCATGTTCATAGGATTTTTTTTACTTGTTTTGATGTCAAGTATTACCTCCCGAATGTAACGTCCTTTGTTCTGAATCACCGTCGGTATATCCTTTATTTAACTTCTGTAAATTTCGAGGTTTCGCCTCCTACTTTCCCCGGTCCCCGTTGTCCATCGTACCTTAAATTTTGTTATTCTCCATATCTCACTATGCTCTATCAGATGTATTATGTTTGATTCGGATTTCAGCGACAATATATCGTGCACTGACACTCCCTTGTAAGTAGCTACCCTTGGTTTGAATGTTCTTAAAATCTGAAAGGCAATGCAACTGAAAATTTCCATACAGTCAATTAATTGCCTAACTTTTGTCAGGAAGGAGCCTGAATTTTTTTTTTAACAGTGTAGATTTTGTAGAGCAGTAAGAAAGTTCCTGACAGACAAAGATATTCGAGCGAGTAACATTGTATCCACTGCTGTGGAAAGTGCCCCAACAATAAAACCAGCGATAATGGGAAGACACAAGAGAGATCAGAAACGTCTATAAAATAATAACGTTGAATGTGATGATTGTTTGTTGTTTAGTTTTATTCGCAGTGTGTTCAAAGAATTCTCTGTAGAACTGAAAGAGCAAGACTGTACAATGAATTCTCTAAGAACCTGACATAATTGCTTTTCCGTACTATAGCTATGAAAGGATAGCTCTGTAAAGCTTTATTGCCGTCCATGATATATGTGGAATTATAAGATAAACAGCAAACTTTAAAGGCTTGCCAAAGCACAATTTGCCATTAAACTGAATTTTTGAAGGCCCATATCCAAATCTCTTACTTTACACATCTTAGTTACACCACCGATCCATGCTTCAAAACAACAGTCATGTGGTTGGAACTCCAAGTTATTGCTAAAGTACAAAAGTGGATACAGAGGATCACTAAAGCCTTTGGCCGTTACAAAAATGGTATTGTAGTTGGTTGAATGTGCGTGTCGTAAGTGTAGCTGACTAGAAAACACGGACAACTCAACATTTGTGAGCGTTGGCCATTGAACGAAATTAATTTTCTAATTTAGTTTCTCTCCACGCAGGCCAAATTGGGCATAAATCAAATGGAAGCTTTATGATCCATTGATATATTGTTTTATTTTTCTTTTGATTGTAATTAAGAAAGCAATTTAGTTTCATAAATTCTTTCAACAATTACCACTGCAGAGGTATAATGGTGAAACAACTACTATAGATGGCAATTGAAAATGAAGAAGAATTGAGGAGATCTGGAATAACATAAGAAGGAACATGTCCTTGGACTCTGAGAACAACTAACCTAAACTATTGAGATAATTTAGACATCTTTAATTCTTCCCAACTCTGAGCGATCTTTCTTCTTTACAGCAAATCTTTAACTGAGAATGATACCAATCCTTATCAGGGATGCATATATTTCCCGCCAACTACCTTTTTGTATTGTAAGTGATTTGCGATTTGTGATTGGTCATTTGTGTTGACGTCGATAAAAAACATAGCAAACCACATCAGGGATAGTAAGATTCTCTGGATAACCAGCTCAAGAAGTTTCACACATGAACTCAAGATGCATCCATGGAAACATGGTAGAACTATAGTCGTGCCATCTTACGGTTGCGATGTATACTAAAACCTCTTCCAATTTTGACCGTTGTTACTTGAATCAGAGCCAGTACTAGGAATATTCTTGGAAGTACTAGTTGCGTTTGAAGTTGTTCAAGCGACATTTAGATTCTTTTTATTTACTATATAATTTGCAGTGCAATCCATGTCAACAATATATATATTTTTTCTGCTTTGTAATGTCGAAATATTGAAAGAAATGAGAGTAATTTTGCCTTTTTTCGTTTAACAAAGACGAAGATAGCATGCCTCTAAATCCAGTATGAATAGATGTTGGCTGCGTCGATTGTGCTGCCATCTCTTGAGGGTAGTAAGGCAAAGTTGATATATGTAATTCACATCGCGGTTACTAGGTGTCACAACTAAGTAATGATATCTCTTAGTTCTAACTATTGTCACGAATGCATTTGGCGCACTTTTATCTCTTCTTCCATGTCCTTACTCCGTCAAAAGCGCAGAAGTTCAAATTTCAATGGTAGCACATCATTACAACACTCTTCTCTTTTTTGTATGATATTCCTCATGGAGTCGTTTATGACATATTCGAAGAAAAAGATGATGTTATTCTAAGGCGATTCGTATGAAAAGTAAACAAATGCTTAAGTCTCATTTTAAAAAATAAATCTTACAATAAATTTAGTAAGTTTTTTATTCAAATAAATTTTTACTTTGATAAAATCATTTGATATCAGGTAACACTATTTTTGTAAAATGCATACCATTGACTACATTGAGACGTACAAAGAACTTTACTTGCAACACGAATTTCGTGGGGCCAAACAGAGGCGTTAAAGGAGCCCATCAAATTGTATGTACTAGGAAATTCAAACTAGCTGGTCCCTTAAAAGCCAAGGAACTTGAGAATCTGAGTTCAACCGCAGCCTCTTTTTTACTGTGCCCTACAATCCATAAACCTTCCTGGTTCATTGAGTCACAAAGTCCCATTACGTAGAAATTGGCGACGAGGAGCTCGCAGGCGTGCGATTTGCGGTTATCGAAAGAGATTGGCCCTTGTACTTGCAGAAATGCCATCGCAAATCCCATGATGTATTTCAATAGTTACAAAGCGCATGATTTTCCCTCCAACGGCAACCCTGCAACAGCAATACTCAGGCATTCGATGGATTATTTTTCAAACTTTTGATGACTTGAGCGAGTGTTTTGACGGCTATAAGCCCATCGCGTCCACTCGACCTTATGTATGAAGCAGGTAGAAGAAATCCGTGGTTGCCAGTGTCTCGTAGTTCTATTGAAAAGGCATATTTTATTCTTGCTTTGCCCTTAACCCAGTCTTTAGATCCACCTACAAAATTGAAAGAAAAGCGTGTACTCATTACTGTCAGTAACTATAAAACAATTGAATATTTCTAAATATAAAAATTCCGTATTTTTAGCATTGTAAAACTTGTTTGAGAGCCAACGTACATTTAAAAACATTTGATATTGTTAATAATAATAATAACAATATAGTATACCATCGATTTAACCTACTAATAGAAGTTATAGTGTGCTCAGTTAAATCGTTATTTTCTTTCAATATATTTGTAACACTTTAATTTTAATATTTGGTATTTTAATGTAACATATATTTTTTTTCATCGGATCGACAACTGAAATTCCAAGGCAGAAATAGCTACCATTTATTTGTCATATGGTTGCTATAAATAGTGTGGTTGCTTACAGCAAAAATTAACCAGAATCTGGATCACATGCTAGATTAAATCGTCAGAAGTTGAATAGTTCTTTTATACTCTCAGTACAATCAATTTGTAGGGTAATGCCCGATTTTCGAGTCCGCCATCTTGAAATACGACGCCATCTTTATTTTCTTCAAGATTTTACGGCTTTTCTTAAAAAATCGCTGATTAACTCCTAAATTGTAGAGTTTACAGCAAAAAGTGTTTATATATCTAATTTACCATTAAATTCCCTACTATTTAAACCCAATACCACTTTTGTAGCTTTCATAGTTTTCGAGATACAAGCTTTCAAATTTTGACTAATTTTGTAAATTTTCGACTTTTCTTTAAAACTTACTAATTATCTCCAAAATGGTAGAGTTTACAACAAAAAGTGTTCGAATACGTTTTATGTAAAATCAAATTACCTACAATTTGAGTGCAATACCACTTTTGTAGTTTTAATTGTTTTCGAGATGCAAGCTTTCAAAATTTTGACATTTTATATGTTGCTATATGAACCTGTAATACCGGTAGTTTGTTGTATTTTGTTGAATATACCCAGTGCAGTTCTTGTCCGAACGCGGATGTGGGTCGGAACCGTGGCTGTGGGTTCCTTCAGGTTGAGTCCGGAACGGACGCCGTGAAGCTCAATCCGCTTTATTATTTTCTGACAATATATGACACGACAGTGCAAAATTATTGACACAGGTATACAAATAGTGGGCAATACGTAGCAGGTAGTCTACGTGGCAAATACGTCCACAGCAATGTTGTCGGATATAATAAGCATTTGTTTAGGATACATGAGAAGGGTCGCCACAGCTACGGCAAGAAACTCGGTGACAAAGAGAGGATATGCATGAGAGAAGCGAGCCACAAGAAGTTTGGTACCATCTTCCAACACAAGTGCGATGGACATAGGGGTGCCATCTACAAACACAGTAGTACGGACAAAGTCGGGTTGAAAAAAATCACAAGGAACTGATAAAGTTTTCTTAAGTTGAAGCATTGTCCACTGAGGAAAGATAATTTTGGTGAGAGCAGAAAAACTCAACGATGTAAGCGGATCGGTCCAACTGATGCAGCCAGCGATGACTGTTCGAAGACGGGAAGAGGCTACTGAAAATAGCGTTAGGGCAAAACACAAAATATGAAGATAGTTAGGCAAAATAGGCAATGACATAGTTATTGCTGACACTTGTAACTCCTAGGTAAACGAGTTCTTTGGTAGGCACTAATACACTTTTCTTAATATGAACTGAAAGTGTAGGGTTCCATAATATGGAAACTGATTGTGGCCCATTCTACTCACCTTTTCTACTCGTCAACGGAGATAAATTCGACATACAAGACGAAGAAGGTGGAGCTCCGTAAGACTTCTTCATAATCCAGTTTATTTTTGGGTGCACCGTTTCGGCAACCTGGTCCAGTACGGAATCCCCGTTACTGAGCGACCTATGCAACTCCCAGATCCTCTCGCCGACCTTCTACTTGAACTTGACCTTCACCAAGAAGATTTACAGCGACCTCCAGAAAAACCCCGCTTGATGTTCTTGTATTTGGCCTAGGTTCGCAACGTCGTTTATCTTCGCGACCTTCGAATCCAGGAAACCTAGAACGTATTACCTGATGATTGGGAATTCTGCAGACAACTTATTCAATACCTCAACAAAATCCATCCTGTACCTGATGTGGACCATCCAGAAGACGCCCCTCCCGTTGAGGAAGATGAACCAGGGATTCCTGGAGATTCTGCTTCAGACAGGAACTCTTCTGATGATTAGGACACTTCCGTTCCCCAGTTCTACAGTTTACCGAAGTCTATCAATCCTGAGATATTGAAGCATGGTCACCGCATCGTCTTTATATCATACTCCGCCGGATAACCGTTCCTTTGGGGAACTCCTCGTGCGCTCTTACCCATTCCTGAGGACATGTCGTAAGCAAACATCTTAGAAGTTCCTCCCCACTTAATAGTGAACTCCTTTCCTGTTTTCTTGATCGAGGAACCATATCGCAGCGGAAGGGTAATATACGACTGCCATGATTGGACCTCCTGTTATTCTTCCCCTCCCGTTCACTTACCACGCGTCACGGGCTTGGTGAACCAAGTATCAACAGAAACTGTTTTTGCCAAAATTGACCTCAGAGACGTTTCTACTACATTACATGGCCGCTTATACACGTCAATTCTTCGGTATAAAATGTGGCAAGAGATACTTTCGTTTTAAGAGGTTGCCAATTGAATGGACATTATCGCCATTATTAATGCCAACGGCCATGCGAACAGAATTAAACTTCCTTCTCAGTGATGTACACACATATCTTGTGTATTATGATGACATACTACTTTAGGACTCGTTGTCACATACTATGCAACTCTACACTTGCAGTTCATCTTAAGGAAAGTGTATTAGTGCTTACCAAGGAACTCGTTTACCTAGGAGTTAAAGTATTAACAATAACTATGTGAGTGTCTATTTTGCCTATCTTCATAGTTTGCGCTTTGCCCCAACGCTATTTTCGGTAGCCTCTTCCCGTCTTCGAACAGTCATCGCTGGCTGCATCAGTTGAGCCAATCCACTTACATCCTTGAGCTTTTCGCTAGTGTCTGCTCTCACCAAAAATATCTTTCCTCAGTGGACAATGCTTCAACTTAAGAAAACTTTATCAGTACCTTGTGATTTTTTTTCAACCCGACTTTGTCCGTACTACTGTGTTTGTGGATGGCACCCCTAAGTCCATCGCAGTTGTGTTGGAAGATAGTACCAAACTTCTTGTGACTCGCTTCTCTCAAGCATATCCTCTCTTTGTCACCGAGTTTCTTCGTGCAGTTGTGGCAGCCCTTCTCATGTATGCTAAACAAGTGCTTATTATTATAACAGTGTCATATAAATAACCCGTCTGTAGGAATAAATTCACCATATGTATTGTGTAACTAAAAAGTAGCCCAAAGGATGGCGCACATGTAAACCAATTTCGGTAATTCTTTTTGTCGTTTTCTCAATATAAAGGGTCATATAAAAAGTCTCCGCGGTTTTTGGTACATTTTTGAACAAAAAATGTCTTTATTGAAAATCAATTTTAATCAAGTACATATTGACCATTATTATCTATGACCTTTTGCCATTTTTCGGGTAGCTTCATAATTCCATCGGTGTAGAACTTCTTTGGTTTTTCGTCGAAAAACTTGGTCAAGTGATTTTCAGCGGCGCTTCGATCGGCCAATATTTTACCATGAAGAGAGTTTTGCAGAGTCCGAAACAAATGGTAGTCAGACGGTGCAAGGTCCGGGCTATACGGTGGATGCATCAAAACTTCCCAACCAAGTTCCGTC
>JAGDQP010027100.1:1146-25307 GCA_022664845.1 Lepisma saccharinum
ATCCTATTCTTTGTTTTCAGACGTTAAAAATTAATTCCCTGGTTTTCTTTACAACTTTCCCTTTGATTTACATACAGATTTAGTGTTAAATATAGCGGTTAGATCACGCTTATTACACACTTCATTCATTTTAATTTCATTTTTATTTCAAGCTAATTCTTTAGATACCATTTACAGATGCAGTGTTAATTTCTTGTAAAATGTTATTCAAGACGTTATCATGATTATGGAATGTCCCACGTGTTATTTAATTTGATGTCGAAATCGACTAAAAAACATGTCGCAATTCCAATAACAATTTGATGCTTGCAGTAGCTTTATTGGGAAACGCTCACTTAAGAGTTTTCAGGTACTGTGAGTGCAAAAATATATGGTGTAAGGAAGAGACAAAAGATAGAATTTTTATTACAGCATAGAGAAGTCAGATTTCAAAGCTTTATATGATCCTGCATTATTCTAAGTTTTTTTTTAACTTGTAGGAACTGTCCCCATGACCCTAATATTTATCGAAATTACACTAAATTTATTTTACGCTGCCTCCATCCTTCATAACTTTTCATCTTAATTAAGTGTCTTGTAATTTATGTATTTTTTGTTGTTATTTTGATTAAGTATGAATTAAACTAAGGTTTAGTTAAGTTACACTCCAAAAAGTTCGAGTTCTCTCATCAAAGAATTTTTAGTACATTACCAAATAAAATATTCGCATTCTAGGATTCAGTTTTACCAATAATGAACATAAATCTACATATTAACGTAAGATATGGAATAAATTAAAACGATTTATGAGCTGACTTTCATCACATTTAAACAAGCTAAGGTACGAAATGAAAGTCTTACGCCGTTGCATTATGCAACCCACTTTACAGCTTTACATTACAGGTTTCAGAACGACGAGGGGTTAATATAACCAATCCATCATTACTTCTGCTGAAAAGTTTAACATTTCTTCTTGGTTAAAGTTCCAGGTAGTTATGATTTGGAAGGTAGTTCAGGTATGTCTCATATTGGGTTATGTATTGTATTACCGATGGACTGGGCACATCTCAGACACCACCTTTCTCACTGAGTTTTTATCGACATCCTGTGGTTTTCTAAACACTAAAAATAGGAGAGACAACGTTCATCCAAAAATGGAGGCAGGTGAGCAGCCCCAATTGTTTTCAATAAATTAAAATTAAGCTAAAAATCAGCTGAACTACTTTCTGTAAAATTACAAAATGCGTATACATATATCACTTTTCCAATGTATTTTGTTGAAGCAGAGTATTTTTTGAAAGTAGAAAAGGTATTTTTTAAATTATCTTTTTGTAAGTTAATGTGGTCGGGTTTCGATCCAGGGTCCGCTAACATACTAGTCAGATGCTCTCGCCACTTAGCTACGAAGACAGATGGTACTCATGGCTTTCCGAGTGATATTTATAGCTTGGATTTTACTGCGAAGAAGGTTAATCATTAACATGTTTTAGTTTTTACTACGAGGAATGTCTCGTGAAAAAAGGGAGAGATACGATTACTACAGTGTAAAGATTTATGCCCAAATTAATTGCTCTCTCCATCAATTCAATCCTTGCCGTCCTCAGTCTACCAGTTAACTGTTTACTGTTTGCAGTGTAGAGCAATATAGACACTCAAAATGGCGGGGAGTTCAGTGACAAGCAAGTAACGTTACTCCTGTTATTGGATTATAGAATATCCAACCAAGGCTTCAACCTCATCCACAAAACTACGTAACTTCAAAATTGCAAGATTAGCACACTTCGATCAGAAAATGACCGAATTTTAAGCGTAAATTGAACGTTCACCGACAAATCACTTTCGGCAGTTTCAACCGATTTTCAGTTAACGTTAATTTATTACAAGGAAAATGTTAAACTTTAAAATGGAGTTAAGGTTAGCAATCTTTCCACTAAAGGGCTTACACTATATCTACATTTAAGAGTAAATACAACACAACCCTAATTTTTGACTTTTGTTTCTCCAAAATGTTTCTTCATCCATTTTGTGTTTCCACTTTTTACAGTGAAGTATGTTTTGAATGTAGAAAAAGAAAAATACTCTTCAAAATTTATTGTATATTAAAGACGAAGTTTGTTTTACAATAAAATTTAAAAGGGCATTTTTCTTTTTGTCGTTTTAAATCTACTTTACAGTTGAAAAATGAAATATGAACGCAGGAAAAAGAAATTAAAATATTACGTTATTTGACAATTAAACTTAAATTTTAGAATGAAACCTAAATTTTAGAATGAATTTGCACAGAAATTAAAGAAGAAAATTACATAATGAAGTAAAGAAATGAAGAGCTTCAAAACAGCGTTATTTTACACCAGGATCAGGGAAATTTAAATTATATTACCGAAACGTAGGCGGAAATAAACGTAGTGAAATTTACACAAGAAATTACAGTTGAAATTTACATGAGGATATTGAAACTATGCTAGGACTCTGCATTTAGCATGTTGTTTGGTATTTTACACATTCGTTATGAGTACTGAGCTCAATTTGTTAGCTGCAAAGACAAGAAGGAAGTTGTGATATCAAGTCGACCTTCGCTACCGTATCCTGCCTACAACCTTCTTGAGCTGGTCTTGGATGCAGAAGGCATACCAAATAGGAAACAAGAAAACAAGAACAAGAACTAAGAGAAAAGCTGAGGAAGAAAGGAGAGAGATATAGAGATTCTAGGTGAATATGTTACCCATTTTCGTCCTCTGGTATGGAGTCAGGAAGTTTACAAAGATGGTTCATTCATATAAATGAATCTCAATGAGTTTTTCAAGAATTTGTTTTCTTTCTTTCCTTCTTGCTGTTTCTTTATCCAAAGCAAAATAAAATCTTGGTGAATCACTTTAAATTCATTGAAAAAGTATAAGGAGAAGGAGGAAAAAAGGACAATATAAAAAAGTTGAAAAGGAGAAGAATAAAGAGAGAGAGAATAGTCTGAAACGGTAAAAGTTTTATTTATAAAGAATGAATTTTGTACGTTTGTCCAGAAATGCAGCAGAGGTGTGGTAAAAAATGGAGAAAAAGTAGTTGGGTAAAAAAAAAAGTGAATACTAAAAAGAGAGAGAGAGAGAGAGAGAGAGAGAGAACAACTTCTTGATATAAAGCAATTTCTTATTTTCAAATCAGGAAGAGTTTTGCTTCTCACTTCGTATAGTTTTTCATCTCCCTCTTATATTTCCGTGCTTTCTTTCTATCATTCGCATCTTTCTCTTCTCTTTTCGAGTTCTTTTTTTCCTTCATATCCTATTTCTAACACAGGAAATATCTCTTTTACTACTCTCATTCCTTTATTTCCTCATTTTTTCCGTAAGAGGTCGAGAAAAGAAAAGTGCAACACAAATGACGTTTTTACTTCACGGAAAAATGGAGAAAGTTTCTCGGTAAATTTCTTTTCTTCTTTCTTTTCTTCTATTTTTTCTATCTCTGGCTCCTGCTACGTATCTATCTGTTCGTAGATATAAAAGATGATGGTGTGAGTGCGACGGCTACATACTACCGTCAAGATTTGTCCCTGCGGAATGAACAGAATGATAAAATATGTTCAAAACCGATTAGAGTTCTTTTTCCTACTCTCTCTCTCTCTCTCTCTCTCTCTCTCTGTTTTTTTTCTTTGCATATAACGTTTTGTTGTGTCCTCCTTCTCTCTGCTCCCAACACATTCCACTTCTTTTCTTGTCTAACTTACTTGAGACCAGGAAGAAATATGACGCGGTCAAAAGAACATTGTTGATGTTATGCATAGTAATAGTCTAAATAGAAGGAGAAAGTAACAAATCAGAAAAACAAGTACATCGAGCAAAAAAAAATAGAAGGAGTTAAGAGTATTACTTTTATCCCCTTTCCTTCTGCATCTTTTTTTGAGCTCTAAGAAAGACTATTTCCTACGTGAGTAACCTTCGAAATTTTGGAGACAGAATTTTTCTCGTGCTTGATGCTTGACATTTGGTTCTTGATTGCCCCCCCATCCCCCCCCCCCTTTCTTCTCCCTTTCTCCCAACTTATTGGAGAAACTTCTTCTTTTGGCTTATTTACTTCAATGTTACATCAAGGTCATTTTCCCCTCTCCCCTTGACAAATGATTTGTTAGATGAGAATTTCAAAATTCTCTGTCTTGACATTAAATGCTTTTTTGTAGAAAGAAAATTTAAATCAATTTGAACTCATTATTTCAGCTTCATGTAAACTGAACACATATTTCTTTTTCTTTAAAAATTAAAATTTGATCCTAGAAGAAACTGAATAGGCTTTTAGTGTTGTTATAAATACTCATAGTTTAGCGCAGAAATCAATTAAAACGGCTGTAATTCCTCAAAAACGAAAATAAGGCCACCTTTTGTCTCATCCTTCGTACAACTCAAGTGTAGAGATAAGAAATGATACTTTAGAATATTTTTAAGTTAATGGTGGTTACTACTATACTCAGAGGATAGTTTAATATCCGATGGACACTTCGGATGGGAGTGGTGTTAAGATCCTAAACAAAAGTACCTACAGTCTTAATGGATCCCCCAATCCGAGTGTCCCTGCATGGATATCAACCACAAAGAATTTCTATGATAATAAAGATATCTATAGAAGTGTTCTGAAGCTACGGCATTATATTTGAAATAATGATAAATAAATGCTCTGTCTTAACAAAGAGTTTTGGGAAAGTAATGAATCCCTCAGCGAAAAAGACATTCAAGGGCTGGTGCAGGAGTTCAAGATAGCTATTGGAGTAGAAGATATATTATATTGTCGTTGTGTCCAATGAGGCTTTGACCGAGAATAAGAACAAAAACAAATCAGTGCTGCACTTACAAAAAAAGACACCCTTACAACAACCAATACCATGATCACCACCGCTATTCAGCATCATAACAAAGAGGGAAGAAGAGGTCAACAAAATAAGAGCAGACTGCCCTGTTTCAGAAGAAATACACAGGCCATTATATACAAGGACTTCCTTCATAGTAAATTCCCTCATAGTAAATTCCCCATAGGCAAAATTTCCCTTCCGGTCTGTCCCCTCATCTTCCTATTTCCTTCCTTTCTTACTTCCCTTTCCTCACTCCCTTTTCAGTTGATGACCCCTCCACCTGTCTCCCTTCATTAGCCACTTTGGCGAGAGGAGCTGACAGACGCGGAAGAACGCCAACTACTCTGAAAGAGCATCGGAGAGGAGGGAAGAAAACCAATGCAATTTGCAATAAAGATGCGGCGTGGGCAATGGAAATAGGAAGAAAGGTTCCTCAGAGATTAAATTCCTCACGGCTACTCTGTTCACATTCTTCCTTCTTCCCGTGCTCCTATTCCTCCTCCGTCTCTCTCATCCTCGAGTTTTGTCTTCCTCCTTTTCTTTCACTACGTTTTAGCATTTACTAGCAACCGACAGACTCTCAAGCGCGTTCACGTTCATCCCCGCCTCTCTCTTTACCTCACACTACCATATCTTACAAAAGTTTTTCCCTGTTTCTCCCGTTTTTCTTTACCTTCTAGTAAAGGAGAAAAGGAAACTAGAATGCACGCACAGAAGGGAGAGGGTGAATAGAGAGATGGTCTTCCTTTTCTACAGTAGAGAATGGGGTAGCCAATGTCCGCTGATTGATAACCGACTGGCCCCAATAAGAAGCTTTACACGGCCCCAGGGACATGAGAGTTTTTCAGTCTGGGGGATAAAGAATTGAAAGAAAAAGAATCTAACAGGAGGAGGTGGGCAAGTGTTCTAAGAATAGAATGTTGAAGCGAGCTTCGCTGTAATTGGTATAGAGAACTTTATATTTGAGGGACATCTGCAACAGAACATCAAAGCGATTGGAGTGAAGAAATTGTTGTATACGTAAATGTAAACACTTTTTCGTGTAAAATGGGAAATATATCGAAGACGTTGATCCGGTTAACAAGGAATAGAATTTAATCAAATATTTATGGCAAAACTATTTTCGGTGATGTTAGTTATTTTCAGTTTAGTAGTTATTATTATTATTATTGTTACTGACTTTGGACTAGATATTAGTAAAATGTGTCAATCTTCTATTAACAGAATTTCTGTTGAGAAAACTAAAACAAATTAGCAAATTAATTAGTATAGTACAGCAATTCCTGAAGTTACTGTACAGAAAAGTACCATATCCAAACACCCCTGTAGTTCTTTCTACGGGATATTTAGAAATGTTCCCCATATATTGAAGATATGTCAGAACAGGCTTCTTCGTGCTGTCGAAGACCTGCAGCGTGATCTATGTTAGAATGGATAATTCTAATATTCAAATTAGTGACCTAGAATTGTTATATAGTCCAAGTGCATATTAACTTTCAGAATAACCTATGAAATTTTGCAACGTTGAATATTTTATGCTTCACGTTGGAGGGTCAGATCTTGCTTCGAAAGCTAGAAATTTCTTATAGTCTTTAAGAAGTATAATCCTCAGCCGTCAAGTTTTTTTTAACTAGCGAACAGACACGTACTTTAGTTAATCTATTGACTATTAAAGCGTGAAGAGGTTTCTTTGTAAGCCAATACCATTTCAAAATGCTCGTTTTTTGCGGAATTGATTTTTATTAGTTTTGCTTAATAGATTTCTGATAGTCTACATCTTTCCTTAAACATTTCCTTGTCTATCAAAGTAACACGATTAATATTGCTGCACCTTTTCATACTGGTCTTGTATTTGATATGCTATTTCCAATAATATTTGAAGAGAGTACAGGTAAAGAAGGGAGGATGTCCCAGAAAGCTGATTTCTCGTAAAACACATTTTAAAGTCTAAACTTACCCATTTATTCCCATGAACTCTCTATTCTGAAAATCACTATAACTTGTGTATTACCTCGGATTTGCGCTTTTTAATTGAAGTTTTTTCTAGCGGTCAGCTGTCATTATTAGTACATGTTAGGAGTACAAACTCTTTTTTCTTTTAACTGGGCATCCCCCTTTCTTTTTCTGTACTTTTCATTTAAGAAAAATCTGTTTTAATATGGTTGAGAGAAGTAAATCGAATCGAATCTCGTTTTCATTATTATTATTATTATTATTATTATTATTATTATTATTATTATTATTATTATTATTATTATTATTATTATTATTATTATTATTATTATTATTAGGTGCGAACATTTGGAAAGGTACAGATTCATTAAGTTTTGCTTAAGAATAAAAATAAAATAAGATGAGAAACTGAGCCGCCGTAGCTCAGTGGTAAAGCATTGGAGTAGCATTCGTTAGATCGTGGGTTTGATTCCAGCGGCCGACTATTCTGACTTAGATTTTTCCAGGATTCTTCCTCGGTCACACCAGGCAAATGCCGGAATGGCACCTTCAACATATTTCCTGGCTGACACCTTCCCGAATCCTTTCCTTCCCTATCCCGGCCTGAGCCTTAGATACCTAAAGTCCATAAATCAAATTAAAAATTAAAAATGTGATGAAAAGAGTGATTAATTTCCCTACTGAGAGATTTAGGACTGACCTGACATTTGAAAGGGTAGTCTATGGTATATCATACTGTTCATATATGGTAGAGAAATATTTCGACGCTAAAACATCAGTTATAATTTCATTTACAGTGGTACTCTTTGTCAGTTTTCTGCTTTAACTTCTGGAAAACTATTATTTTTTAAAGAAAATTTTGGAAAAATGTTATTCTATAGTTTGGTAAGGAATAACATGGCAGTCTCCGTGGACGCGTATTATTATTCATGCAATCTACAGTGCAAATTTAAGTCACAAAATAAATATACTTAAAATTTCATTTTTAAAGCTAATAAATAAGAAACACGCAATATTAATTACTAGTAATACTTTTGTTATTACTAATTTTTGTTTACTATTCTTTAATTGGGGGACGAAGTGATAATGAAGTGATAAACGTTCCATTATTTTGCTTTGACCAGCAAAAGTGCATCAGTAAAAAGCTCAAATAATATCCACAATAAATACGCCTACTTAGACCTAGGCCATAAAATGAATGAATTAAAAATACTAATAAATGAATGATAAACCAATGAAAATAAAACATTTGAGCCAGGCCAGCTTCAATGAAAAAGACTTTATAGATCACGAGATAGCAAATCCTGATTTATTTGATGAAAGGCAAAGTAAATTTTGAAAATCTTGTATTAAGCTGGAAATTGAAAATTACAAATATATTTGTCACAAGGTAAAGAAGATGTAATTATTGTGTAGGGTTTATTTTGAATGACTGTAGCTTCGGTTGTAATTCACACATAGCAGTAATTGAGGGCTCAATTTTCCTGTCAAAGAAAGGAGTAAGATGGCATACATATCGTAGGGCCTTACAAAGCAGAGTAGAAAGGGTTAAACCTCTATTGCACTTCAATTTTTCAAATTTGGATTTTAAAAAAAAGATGCGTCATAATGTGGTTGAACTCCGTGGGGATGTTTTCTCTGTTCCTTACCTTCCTGGTAGTTCTCTGGCGTAGTTGCGGGGAAATTTCTGAAAGAGATATCTCCAAGGATTTTTATATGGCCACATAGAGTTCACAATTTTCTTATGTAATTTCGTATTTGTGTTTGTATATTGTGTATGTGTGTGCATTACTACAAACGTTGTACTTCTATAGTTGAAAAGTAAGTGTGTAGAAAGATCTTTCAATTTGTTATGAAATCTAGAGTAAATTGATATGAAGTTATAGGCGTAACTTCAACCGAAGTAGGAAAAATGTCGCCAAAATGATTAATGTTGTAAATTAAATTCTTTTGGCAATTTCTTCATCTTGCATACTCCTCCAGAACTCTTTGCAAATATTATGAATATTTTCATAGAAAAGAGGGAGAGATACTTGACTACTTCAGCGTGAAAAATAAGAGTCCAATAAAACATGGATTTTCACAGATGTGTACGAATATCATAGTTTCAAGTGGTTCCTTGGAAAACAAAATGACTCGATAGCCCCTTCAACATATTCCATGGTATTATGAATGTACTTAACTGAAGACCTTGCGATTTATTTTCTATTTAGATATAAGGAGAAGAATATAATCGAAATTTCCATAAGAAAGTTGCTACGTGGGTTATTAAAACATTATTTATTTCTATGTGAAAATATGTCATGGGGCCTTCACTTATTTACCATTAGGATACCATGTATTACGTTTAAGGGAATTCGATGCTTATTTTAAAGGCTGCATAGTAGTAACCCAGAACCATTTCAAACTATACTTTTTCTGAAGTTTCTTTTTGTTTCTGGTCATATTTTTTTTATATAAAAAAAACCACTTTAAAATAGCTAAATGCACATCACAGTATCTCACTACAGATAGGTATAGTTAACTTTGATCCGACAGTGCTCAACTTACAATTCACGTACGTACATCAATGAGTGATTCATCGTTGCATTCATTAAGTACCACAGAGGGAAATATTGTAAGGCTTTGGAGATTAAAGCCCTCAAAAGTAGGGAAGAAGCTCGTCCAATTGGAAACTACGGAAAAAGGGAAATTTTATTTCTAAAAATTCTCCTTCCTCCCAAATTATTCCTAACAGAGCACCTAAATAAAATGGATCTGTATTTTTACTATGTGCATATCTTTTCACAGGCATTGGTACATAATTTACGAAATATTTAGAATTTATTTATCAAAAATTGAACAAGTATAGCCAAAAATGACAAAATTCCTTTGTTCTAACAGCCATTTTGTGAGAAGAGGCCATTTTCAGAAAGAAACATGTCACGAACAATTTGTTTTCTAGAAATAAAGTATATCTTGTTAGAATCATTACCAGACGTTCTTTTATTGCAGATACACGTTTTCATTATCTTTCATAGTTGCGATAATTGTCGGGAAAATAGAAAAAATGAAAGACTATAAATACACTGGCACTGCCGTTATTCAAAAATTCTGAATAAACCACTAATACAATTTTTCATAACATTGAACCTACTTACATTGACATCGCGTGGATCAGTACATGGAGGTAAATTTTGATTCATTTGTTTCGTTTTCATACTCTTAGTTTCATACTCTTTAATGTACGAAAATGATTTAATTTTTAATTTAATTCAAAATGTCATTTAGGTGCATTTTCAGACTTACTGAAAATGGCTAATGAATGTTCAGCAAGTTAAAAAAATATGACAACACCGACTCTATATTCAATGTAGACTTAGACATTCCACATACTATGCTTGGCACGTGTATTAACTTGGCGTTGCTAGATTGTGTCACCTTCTGAACTTCAACACAGGTTTCTAATAACGCCAATATGTAACATATTTTTCGTATTTTTTCGCTCTCATTGTACACCAATCTTTATATCACACTGCTGGTATCTAGAGACCCTACTCACGTTTCCACACAAGCAGTTTTGGAATTAAGTACCATGGTTTACTAGCTACTTCAAATATGCTCTGAAAGTGGCATTATTTGGTTAACTTACCTTATACATTATACGTTCTCGTAACAATGAACTATGTATAAATATGAACATCATACACGATCATTGGGATTCATTATAATGAATCTAATAAAATGCTATGTTTCTTGAAATTAACAAAAGATTATTTACTCCACTTTGCCTTTTGTCCACTCCAATTATCTGCTTTGTGAGATTCGCCTCAATTTGTCACACGATTCTCCAATTTACTGCGTGCTAAATAAGTTTTAGAATATTCACTGTTAAATAAGTTTTAATAACTTTGTCCAGAGCTCTTTGTCTCTTTTGAGATAATGATTTCACAAATAAGAATTCTAATTTTGGAAAACGTAATTAGAATTACAAATGTTAAATAGAATTCTTATATAATCTAGTTTAAAATACATTCTTACATAATCTAGTAGAAAGAATCTTACTTTCGTAGTTTTATAATGTTTCGATTCAATAATTCTAGTTTCTTTGATAAAACATTGTTTTATAGGGACCATTTTAGTAACTATCCACTTTGGCCCGTATTAAATATGTAAGTGCAATTCTTTTACAAATCTAAAACGTTCATGTCCATTGACATTTGAGCCCAAACTTGGTAGGTGGGTGCCAAGCGCTGTAATCGACACTGTCATCTCTATAATAAACATTTCTTAACAAAATATGCATAACAAAGTATAATTAAGTTTGGTAAGTCAACTTTCATTTTCATAACTTACGTTAGCAGAAAGATCACGGACTAAAAACAATCCTAAAAAAATGTTCAAGATTTCTAATCATGAGTACGACTGTACGCACTGTCAATAACAAATATTAGACAGTATTTAAAATAAATAATTATATTGATTCTCTGCAATATGAAAAGATTATTATTATATTTGCTTAATTAAGTTGCATTAATGCCAAATATAATTAGACAAAGTTATTTACATTGTATTTTCCGTTACATTATGTTACCACTATAGTAAATCAATCTGGTTCCCTATTAATATGATGTTATTTGAAATCTTTTAAACTAAATTTAAGTAAATTCGACATGTAGAGAATTCATGGATTCGTTTAAGAAATTCAGCCATTAAATTTAGAAATAATAATCAAAACCTGCAAATTCTGTCATTTGAACAAAACATGTTATCTGTAGCTAATTAATTTTATTGAGTGAGAAAATGTCGTTAAAAAGTAGAGCCTCCAGTGACAAGCACTCGAACGTGAAGCTCCCAATATTCGAATTGGTATTCTATTAATTGAACTGGCATCACATTGTAGTGACCTACTTTTATACGCAATGTTCAACTTTTGCCATACACAAAGATTTTAAGTAAAGAAAATCAACACTGACAATATCTGTTCCGTAAATAAACTTCTATTCTGATATTCATTTATAGGTTGGTGACTTTTGCCACATAAAACATTAAAGAGCAAAATGAAGGTATAAGAGATACTGACAGTGACATTCATACACTCCCCCACCTCTGTCTCTGTCTCTCTCTCTCTTTCTCACTCACACACACACAAACACACAAACACACACGAGCACAAATATACTTTCGGAGGAGAGGCATACAGAAATTGGGGAGGGAGCTTACGAAATAGGTTACTTGATGAAACAGTTTCGAAATAAAAATGTTCACCGCTGGCCAGTGTGCTAAATTATGGCAATTACTGAAATGAATCTAATCAACGAGATTGAGGGAGTGTCGACAGGACAAGCGCTGTCATTGACTGTTATGAATGGCTTTAGGGGGTCTGTTTTGTCAAACTTCGCTCGAGAATCAGCAGCAAGTTGTTATTTGCCACTGGCAGTCGTGAAAAATTCAAGTTTTGTTTGTGCCACAATGTGTAGTTTTATGCGTATGAATACATCCGTGCGCTTTCTATGCGTGTGTGTGTGTGTGCCCTACGTAATGGGTGTCCATCTATCTATCTATCTATCTGCCTCTCGGTCTGTCTGTTTATATATAAACTTAGATCGATCAATCGTTGAAGAAAAATCCATTAATTTCACTGTTAAAAATGAACATTATTCTATTTTCCTCTTTACTTTTTAACTAAGCTTTCAAATCAATGGGCATTCCAAGTTACTCCTTTGTATAACGTATCCTCACGTGATAAGGAATACAGAAATATAGTGCAGAATTTATTCTATACTTCAAACCCAGAATTCATTTAAGAGATATGAAATCAAATCTAAAATATGGTACATTAACATTCAGTAAAGGATCCTTAAACAGGATTCAAGACCAGCAGTTTAGACGAGCTGTTCACCCAACTTCGTTCTAGCTTGTAAGAATCATGGCTTTCTGTTAAGAATCAGCAGACCAAATATCAAATACATACAAATCAAAAGTAGTTTGTTTTTACATGCATATCAGTTTGAAGCAATTCAATAAGATTTCAAACAATCACATAGTATTGATGACGTTGATACTTTGGATCGTAGTTTAAACGTGGATTCCTAAAGCACACACGTCCTTATATGTATTTCTCACTTTGAACAGGAATTGAAATCGTCGAACGTCAAGCGGCTTAGATCGAAACTAAATCCATTCAATGTTCTTGGTTTGAAGTAAGGATGGAATTGAGCAACACCACTTTTTGCTATTAGGATAAGTGGTTTGCAGCGAGAGGAATTATTGGCCGATGTTAACATATAGTCCGTAACGTTAACAACGCAACGAACGGTTTCACAAAGCATAGCTTATAACTTCTTGTTCGGGAGTGGTGAAACGGGATGAGGAAAAGAGATAAATACAGCAAAAAGAAGAAGAGAGACAATTTCGTAAGTGACCTTGTCAACCATCGAAGAAAAATAGCACAAAACGGTACCAGAAGATAAAAGATGAAGAAGAGAAGGAAGACAAAGTATAACAGCAACAGATGAGTATGTGGTTTGAAGACAGAATTCCTTTGTGGCACAACTATTGCCTTCTTTTCTCCTATAACAGTTTCCTCATAAGAATTTCGGGAGGAGGAAGAGAGTGTGTGTGTGTGTATGTGTGTGTATACATTTGGGTTCTCTCTCCACGTCACCTTGTCCCCCAGTGACTCAGATGAATGCTCTCGGAGACACAGAGAAAAAACAAAGAATGGAAAAGAATAGTTCCGTTTCCATGGCAACAGGTTTCGAAGGGAGACCCTCTCTCACACACATACATACAAACAAACACGCGCTAAAGGAAGAAAGATACACTATCTGTTAAGCTATGACCTCTGCAGTGGGTTGAAAATAAAACGTTCAGAGTAGCTGAAATGGGGAAAAGATTGAGAGAAACGTATCAAGAGAATTCAGAACAATCACCTTATATGGGGGTCACGGACAGCAACGATTATCTTGTCGCTAGATGATGTTCACTTTTTTTTTCTGATGATTGTTTTTGCAAGATCTGTCAAGAATTCTAATTAATTGAATTATAAAAATAGTCTTTGTAAAATGAAAAAGAGCCTGCAGTAAAATGTAAAAAATAATATTTTCAAATCTACCAATTTCAATCTTTGAAGTCGGCACCAAATTATTAACTAAAACGAACAAACACCTATAACGCAAGCAACGGATATTTACTGTAGGGTTAGTAACATGTTAGTAGGTAGTAACCTAGTCTCTTGATTGTAATAGTTCTAAATTTGGCACCGAAATCCAAAAATCTCGAATTTAAAATATATTTATTTATCTTTGAAGTAGGTTATATTTTAACTTTCGAAAGAATAACGAAATCGAACCATCCACAGAATAAAAATATGATTGAACTAACATAACAAGAAAAGCTCACTGAATTGAAAACTTGCTCTGAAGTCAGTTAGAAAAAACTGATACTTTAAATATGAAAGCTATATATATAATAAGAATTTTCATTGTTCAATTGAAAAACATTTAATTTTGCAAGAATTGTTGATTTCAAGTTATTGATTAGAATTAAATAAGTTACGAACAGCGTTATTTGAACTTTTGTGAGAGTCTTTTCCGTTTTGTGACTGTAATCATAATAACAGAAAAGAGAAATAAAATATGTGGCATTACTTAATACATGAATAATTGAAGATAATGGGACAATAATCAACACAAAGTTTAAATATGAAAAAAAAAATAGTTGTAGATACCACCTAAAATCTACAATGTTCTCCAGTTGCCACTTCCGTGTACAACATGTACGTGTTTTCTCTCATGACGTAATTTCTTAGCGTGTGAGTGTTGGGGTTTTATGCCTTTAGTGGTAAAAGAAAACATCAAGGAATACCAGAGTGTGAAATGTAAAAGGAAGACGCATTATGTTACAAACTACAAACCAAAAGCAGCAAGGTTACAAACTACCTGCAGAATCATAAAACGCAGTACTATTCGTTGTCAGTATGCAAAGAAAAGTGATGCCTGAAGTGATATCTGGTGATTTTAATAACTCTAAAACCTCATTATCAAATTTGGTCGTTTCTTTCTTTCAGGTACCTTCTGTGAGCTGGAAATAACTGGGTACGATATAATCAATAGTAATTCAGGATATCGTCATTTTCTTTAGTGAATGAAATCTGACGAGAAAAAAATTCTCGGTAAAGCTGAAACTCCTTATTACATGCTTCTTGAGTCTGCTGGTTCAGTTCCCAATTGGTAGTCAAAGAGTGCCATATAACCATGCAGTAACACTTTGTTCACAGGATAGCGCAATGTAGTAAAGTTCAATTTCGCTGTGAAGAGTTGTGCCGTCTGTAGAACATAGGTCTTAAACTTTTAATATTTCGCATTGTGCGAGGAGGCTCGGAGCCTAGGCATTCCATGCATACCAGCTCGCAGATTATCTGTTTATTTAAAAATAATATAAAGCAACGGTCTCCAATAAAAGCTGGCAACACTATCTCCGTATATGTCTAATGCATTTTTATCGTTGCTCGAAATTTCAATGCTACTCCAACAAATTCAAGCCTAGGGAGTTTTAACTTTCAGGAAAGAAAGTTCATAACCAGTTCAAGAGTTCGATCAACGTTAATTTTTTTTTCTCTTTTGTTCATTGTTGAAATAGCTTCATTGTCATAGGTTTTTATATTCTATTTGAGATGATAATGACTGACACAATTTCAAGATGGCTTCCGTGGATGACGTGACTGTTCAACTCATTATGTCATATAATATAAAAATGTTATATGCTCCACCCACAATTTTGTTATTCAGTATTATTTCATAATTGATAACTTTTAAGTAAAGTCTATTTAAAATGGAAATGGCTGATGACACTATATCATCTTTGAGTAGCACCCGCGGTTCAAGATGTCATCAAGCCACTGGTTAACACATTGTGTCAAATGATTTAATCATACAGAATATCAGTTATTTTATTTCGTCATTATTTTAGGATGCATTATTTTAGATTCTCAACTGTGGGTTGATGTGCTCATAAAATCCGTTTTCAGAGAAAGAAGGTAAAGACAAAGAAAGAATGTGACTGGCATATACAGAACACATGCTTACGATCCTCGATTTGTTTCCCTACTTCTTCGCCGCAGGGCGCTCTAACTACCCTCGCTACGTTCTAGTGTATGCACCTCAGGTTCATGAACAGATACCCTATACTACGAGGATCGTTTTCTTAAACAGAGCTGTCATGCGGCATATTCCTGCATTCGATATTATTTGTGGATCGATATATGGATAGATACATCATTCATGAAATAGTGTCACACGTAAGGTGAATCATCGTCATTAGCCTCACTTGTCAACCCTGAAACCCTGAGAACATAATAAGTTTGCATACTTGCACCAAAATTGAAAATAACATGTAACTGATGTGTGAAGACAGTAGATATAATACAAAGCAAGCACAAAGAGGAAATTAAGGTTAGGAATTCATCAGATTAGTGCTCGAAGTAGGTTAGGAAAGGTAAGGGAACGATTGCGGAAGTGGGTTAGAAAAGGTACGCTTGCACCTACTGGTGTTGATTGCCTATTAAAAGTGAAGGCAATGAGCTCCCAATAAGAAACAGGTAGGGGTACGACAAATCCAAAATAAGAAAGTGAAGGGTACGGCGTGCCCCCTCGAGCCTCTCACTTCGAGAACTGAATCAGATATTATAGTAGGGATTTAATATAGCATAGACTAAGCGGTCTAATTAACCCTTTGAATCCTAGAATTGATCCAGAAAACATTTTAATCATAGCAAGTCGGGTAATGATACCATCAACGGTTAATTGTCATTATGTTTTAAGGATTCGGAAGGAAGCAAATGCAAACTTTTTTGCAAGGCTTGCATCAAGCTTTCTCTTGCCCATACCAAAGCTCGTTGTGCTTGGATCCAAAGCAAAGAAACACAATTCAGTTGGCTCAGACAGGATATTAATTGATAGTGGGCTCATTTAATTCCAAATAATTGGATTGGAGGCTAGGTTTCGAACAGTAGTTATGAAGCATGTTCTCTCTTATGAGCGAGAACCAGTGTCAACGTAGATGTTTACATGCAATGCCGTATTTATTAATGATAATAAACACCAATGTTAAATATATTAATGATACTGTGATATATTTAGAAAAATGATGCTCCTGATACAATTACATTTTCAGGTTTGTGGTTCTCACTTTTTAATACTTTCTACATAAAGCCAGTTACAAAACTATGAGAGAGAAGAGTTAAAAGATCCAATAAAACGCAGCAGATACTTTAATCTCAACCACATTATTGTATGCACGAAAGCACGCTTGGAAGAAAATGAGTTCAAAATTATATCTTCGTTAATACACTGTTGAAGCAGCCGCTTCAACGCTACTTAAAGGTGACTGTTTCAATGTGCTCGTTCAAGATGGCTGCAACAATTGCCATCTTGAAAATCTTGAATTGACAGAGTTGTATTTTCTGCCCTCTTTAACAGTTTCGGCGATATTGCACGTTATTCATGTTAGTATAAGTAGGAGTTTCATCGTATATACAGCTATAATCAATATTCAAAGGCCAATACGCATATTTATTTATTATTAGAATGCCAAGGAATATAATACATGTGACATATTCAGAACCCGAAGTAGTAGTCAAGACAATATTGCATTATTATTATACATCATTCATATTCCATTGTTAACCCAACAATTCAGTCATATGGCACAATGTAAGATAAAGATAAGATAAAATTAATTGTATGGGCGGTAACAGCACTATGGCTTACGCCCGTCCCGAATATGGCACAATGTGTTGAACAGTGATATTATCGGCGGATGCCCTCTTGAGTAGCGGGAGTTTCCCAAGGGTGACAAAATGTCATCAGCCATTTTCATCTTAAATAGACTACTTCAAAGCTGCTAACCATAAAAAAATATTTAATATCAAAATTAGGGTGTTATATGGCATTATTCACAAGGAACACTACCCAAGTGTAAATCTCCGATTTTGATAAAATTTGGCAGGTAGATACTACACATGAAATAAATGAATACGTGTTTTTTGTTTCTGGGGAAAACCGTTTTAGGGGGTAAAAGTCCCACCCAAAATTGTGAAAATGGCCGCCCGAAAGGCGAGAAGAAGTGAACCGAAGTGAATGAAATTGTACATAAGTATACTAGACATAAAATAAGGGAATACGTGTTTCGTATTTTCCTGGAAACAACGGGTGTATGGGGCACAGACCCCTCCAGACATTTGATCACGAAATATCAAAAGTGCTAATAAGTGTACGTCAAAAGTGCCGAAAGAACATGAAGAATTGAAACGAAACTGTGTGTAGGGACAAAACGCACAACAGGAGCGAACACGTGTTGTTAAGTTTGTGCGGAAAAACAGTGTGGGGGACAAGACCCCCTCCGATAAAATGTAAATATTATCGCAAGAAGGAGTGGACCGAAGCGAATGAAATTGTGCATAGATATTGTAGATGTAAAAGATGGCAATAGGTGTTTGCCAAGTGTAGCCTCAGATTTGCTGCAAATTTGACACATCAACAGTAGACAGAAAATAAATCGACACGTGGTTGGTTTGTTTATGCGGAAAAACATTGTAAGGGAGTAAAAGCCCCTTCCGAAATATTACTTTCAAATACGCTGTGGGTAGGAAACGGCTATGATCAAATGTTTGGAGGGGTTTGTGCCCCATACACGCGTTCTTTCCAGGAAAAAACGAAACACTTATTCCCTTATTTTATGTCTAGTATATCTGTGCACAAATTAATTCACTTCTTTCTGCGCTCGTGGTGTTGCATTTCACATTTTTTTTTGGGGGGGGCGGCCCTTTACCCCCACCTTGTTTTTTCGCACAAAATAAAAAACACGTATTCGCTTATTTTTTGCGTATTGTCCCTACACACAGTTTCGTTGCAATTCTCCATGTCCTTTCGGCACTTTTGACATATACTTATTAGCACTTTTGATATTTCGTGATCAAATGTTTGGAGGGGTTTGTGCCCCATCTACCCGTTGTTTCCAGGAAAATACAAAACACGTATTCCCATATTTTATGTCTAGTATATCTGCGTATAATTTAATTCACTTCGGTCCACTTCTTATCGCCTTCCGGGCGGCCACTTTCAAATTTTAGGTGGAGGCTTTTATCCCCTAAAACCGTTTCTGTGCAGAAACAAAAAAAAACACGTATTCGTTTATTTCATGTGTAGTATCTATCTGCCAAATTTCATCAAAATCGGAGATTTACACTTAGGTAGTGTTCCTTGTCAATCATATGGCACAATGCATTGAACAGTGATGGTATCGGCGGACGCCATCTAGAATTGTGGAAGTTTCCCAAGGGTGACAAGGTGTCATCATCCATTCTCGTCTCAAATAGACCTTACTTAAAAGTTATCAACAATAAAAGAACTTTATCGAAAAATTCTGGGTTTGATTCCTCGGCTGCCGGACTACTAGCACAGCCAACTTTCGACTCGCTTACTTACTTACTTTGCTCGCTCCTCACCTAACCGTCAACAGCACTGGCTGCACACACTATTGTACACTCAATTCCAAGGTATTCGTTACCCTATAACATCGACTTTATTTTTTGGTTATTGTCAAATGTTTATGCATTTTGTCTAACTGTGCGACACAATTATTCCTTTCTTATTTTCTCAAAACGCAATGGTAACTTAAAATGTAAATAAAGATTACTTTATTTTGCTTATTTCGTCCTTAAGTTCTTTAAAACACTCAAACAAATCTTATGCACTACGTTTTATTACAAGATACACATTAAGCGTTACAGTTTTGGTGTTCTAACACCTTCCTGAGACACATTTGCCCAACCATATAAGTACCGGTACCTAAAAAAAATCCAGACATCCATGACTAACCTTCCCGACAATCATGTTCAATAGGTTATTCACTTATGAAAACTAAACAGATGTCAGCTAACCAACTTCCATAAGCCGAAACACTATATCACATAACAATCCACGCCCCTTCTTCCTCAGTGAACCAATACAATGTGATACTTAACTCTCTAATGAAAAAAATTAAAAAAAGCATAATTAATTAAAAATATAATATAAATAAATAGAAAATACAAATAATAATTTGATAAAACTTTAAGATACACAATTCATTATTCCCCACCATCTAACCTTATTCAGGAATTTCTCAAATACCCCAGTGGCCTAACCAGAAAATATATGTATTTTACTACCTCTTCATCCTTTCTTCTCTCTTTTCTCTTAGTTCAGTAACGAGTATAATCTCTATTCCTCACATACATTAAACCCACTGTTCTACTTCCTCACTTTACCTTCCAAATTCCTTGATTCTCCTCTCTTCTTTTCACTTCTTAACCAACTTCCTTTGATTTCCACCCCTTATATGCCTGTGCCTTCTCTTACATGTATTTGTAAATAGCGTTCCTGTCTCTTTTTAGCCTGACATTGTCCTTGTGTTGTTTGGGACTCTTCTGTAATTTAATTTTCGTATTTCCCACCTACAGAAAAGAATAGTAATCTAGAGGTTTCTTAGTTAGGATGCTGCTGTTTTTGAGAAAATTGTGTATGGGGCTGAGTAGTAAAATATGATGTATTATCACATATATTATTTCAATTACCTTCAGTAGGAAAAAGTCTCCAATTCAACCCGTTGTATCAGGAACAACACATAAAAGATAATGGCGTTGTTTTCCCTTTCATCAACGTTTCATTCCACTTTAGTCAACATCGAAACAAATTTAATTATTCATTTTTAGACAAACAAAGAAAATATGCCAGTAAAGATAGAAAGATAGCAATCTTACGCTCTTAAAAAATGAAATTGCTATGTTCTCATAAAAGTTGCCAAATGCACAAGCTTATTTCTTGTAAAAAGCACGTGAACCCAGTGAACTTTTGTATCATTTTACACTTGTAAAGTAAATTTGCCAATACTTGTGTTCAGTAGATGCAGAATCTCCCATTCGACGTTGCTCAATTACATTCTATAACTCATAATTATTCTTAAAATGTTCTACCTAATATCTTGCTAAATTGGGAACAATTTTCGTCACTCTCTCAAGCAGGAAAGTAAATACAATTCCGCGAGATACTGCGTTGCGCGGGGACAGATATGCAGGGAGTCATAGCCAACATGTAAATAGATGAAAATGAATTAACAGAAAACCTAAAAATAACATGACAAGAAAAGTCGCCCTAAAGTTCGGAATTAACTTGCTCAGAGTTGGTAAAAGTGGGGCGGGGGACTTGGGTAGGAACTTTGACACAGTTTGAAGAGAATCCCCGTTTAGAAATCTGGCAACACTATTCTAGATACCTATTGTGAGGTTTTCACATGCGACAAGAATTTGATGAAACTGCATGAGTTAGATCCTACTATAAGGACCCTGGACACAAAGAGCTTAAAATATTTCTTGCAATGGGTAAAATTCCCGTTGCGTTCCTGCTCTAAAGACATGAATTCAGCGAGACATTTCCGTAAAAATGGTATGAAAATATTCATTTTTACATATTGCTTAACTGTTGGTTAATTCGAGCAGAAGCTTTATCTCTGATATATAATACTGTGCAGATAAAAATATTTTATTTCTCTCTAAGTGGAATAATTCTCTCAGGATAAAATATTTGTGTGTTACAACTGGTTTTCTTAGAAACTTTTAGAACGATTTTCGTCACTGTCACTCGTACACGTGCATAAAATATATGCGGCCGTGAACGCCGCTCAGCTTGGCCTTCCAATTAAAACTACTGATCCTATAACCGTGATGATAAAGAGACTCATTTCTCACCTTTCTTCCCTCTCTCCTACGTTATCAAAATCACTAAACATTATGAGTAGTTATGCATGAATTAGTAGATATGAAATGAAAGAATAAAAGCGAGATGAAACAGTACACATAAGAATGCAGGGAGAAATTTAAACACACACAATGAAGAACTAAAATGTCTGTTAGACAGAGGCAAAGAAATGAGAGGGAAGAAGAAGACGAAAATGAGAGAACAGATAAAAGTATGGAATGTATACGTAGTAAGAAAACGAAAAAAAACTAATATTATAAAGTATAGTTCCCAGAAATCCAATAGCAAGATAGAAGTTACTTTTGGATTTTATATTTTTTAGGGTAATTCGAATATGTAGAAGGGTGGTTTAAAACTTCATTAAGTAACTTTCAAAATGGCAACCAAATTTAATGGTTAGATTGAATACTCATATTTTCGAGTAAAACAGGAGAGCTCCGAGATATATTTAGAATAAGGTGAAGAGGTTAACACATATGCTATTGGTGCGAGTGGTACAGTTGCAAATTCGGTGGAGTTCATTGAACGTACTGCTTCGGAATACATTGTAACATTCATTCCAGACTACGAATGCAAATCGAACATAAGAATAAAATGAATGAATGATAATTTTTCTCCTAAATTTCTAACAGAAAGAGGCAAGATTACAAGTTCAAACTGTATCAAAATGAAAAAATAAAATAAAATTGGCATGCTCCTTATGAACATGTTACACATTTCAAACGTTAATAAAGTACATTTGATCGTATGTTGATAATTTATATGATGTAAACTAGTTTTGTGACAAACTAATCTAAAAATATATTTCTCCTCTTGAAATAGCAAAATCAGAGCCAGTTTCTACTAATTTCTTAAAAATGTGTCTGTTCTGAACACACCACTCTGGATTCTACCTATTACAGAACTAAAGTTATAATAATTACAACACTAATCATCTAATGCTTGTAACAGTTTGAACAGAGAGAACGAACACGCCAGAGCCGAAATAGATCGCCGATCAGCCGGCTGATTCAGGTCATGTTTTGGACCGCGTCACAGGGTCGCATTCGAACCTGATCTGACCCGGTGAACCGATTTATACCCGGCAACCCGGGACTAAGAAGAAATTTTAATGATTTCCTTCGGTTTTTACAGTGTTTCTTTCAGTGGCGACCAGAACCGGAGATGTTAATATAAGACCACGAAAAATACAACCCCTAAATTCCAAGTTACTTATATTTTCCAGGCCGGTCAATCGTGTTAGCAGGTCACTCGGATCAAGTTTTTGACGACCTAAAGGCTAATTCATATATACAGTGTCGTGCACACGTCGCGTCGTGCCCCTGCCATGCCCCAACAGTGCCGCCTTGAAGAGAAACAATCCCGGTCGCAATAACATCTTCCTCCTTGCAATCCATCCTTGGAACTGGTGTAGAAAGCACAACACGGCATGAGAACGACACCCAAGGCTAATTCACACATACCCTGTATAGTGCCGTGCCTATGCAGTGCCGTGGTCCACAAAGTTTCTTCTCAGACTGTGACATTGAAAATGCATTGAGTCGTCTTTTTTAATTCACACAAGCAGTAGCGTGCCCGTACCCTGCCATGCCCCGACAGTGCCGTCTTGAAGAGAAACCATCCCGGTCGCGGTTTGTTCCCCGCGATCCTTTGGCTTTCATCGGCCAGCCTGTAGTTGATTGTTGTTGAACAAAGCTGTGTGTCAAAACTGAGTGAAGAGCAATTGATAACGTTGGTGTAAGCGCACGAATACTTACACAGCTTGTAACACAAAACAATGATAACAATCTTGGAAAAGATAATATAGGCAAATAACTGAACAGCAACAGCCGTAGTATAAGTTATACCGAACGACCGCAGCTCAGTTAGTAGTATCAGTTTAGTAATCGGAAGGTCCTGGAAACGACCCCAGAGGCCGTCAGTTTTGACTGTTTTCAGATTTTTTTCCTGTCACAACAGGCAAATGCTGGGATGATAGATCTACATACAAACTAGTACCGACCGATTACCTCCCAATAATATTTCCTGTACCCTATCCGGGTCTGGTTATAATGCTCACGTTAATGAAGATCAGTATTTTCATTTACTTACTTCATTTATTATTACTTTTAAATAATAAATACTTTTAAAAATATATTTATTCAATAACAATATTGTTAAAAATAATAATTAATGAAGCAATACGGCACTGCATGGGAACGGTGACGGCCATGGCGTGGACGGAGCGCGGTTTGGGAACGGCACTGTATCAAATTGTGAATTTTCCTTAACTTGGTCGCCAGATTGCTTATATTCGGATCAGGCCCGGTCACCGGTTCATCAAAAGTGACCCGGTTTCAGCTCTGGAACACGAACACGCACATAGAGAGGAGCATCAAGGGAAAATAATAAAGATGAATAGCAAGAGACGAAGACTTGATAAGAAAACGTCAAGAAATACACGAAGAGAGACAAATAAAAACATGAAAAGTTCATAACTTCATTATTATTATTATTACTAATATGATTATTATGCTAATGAACACACACACTTTGACTGATTCTCGGCATTGATGTCTCGTAAGTTCTCCAACCGGAGATTAATCTCTGTTTGCAGCCGACATTTTATTCGTAAAAAGGCGCTT
>JAGDQP010027101.1:0-11381 GCA_022664845.1 Lepisma saccharinum
TGGCCAAGTTTTTCGACGAAAAACCAAAGAAGTTCTACACCGATGGAATTATGAAGCTACCCGAAAAATGGCAAAAGGTCATAGATAATAATGGCCAATATGTACTTGATTAAAATTGATTTTCAATAAAGAAATTTTTTGTTCAAAAATGTACCAAAAAACCGCGGAGACTTTTTATATGACCCTATATTTGTTTTTAATAATCGGTTTCTTCCATTGGCAGTGATCGTGGGGTAGCGGTTAGGTAAGGTCAGATTCGCACAGACAGATAGAAATGTATTTTGAAACAAAGAAACGAAAGTGTAAAAATACATAACCGAATCTGGCCTTACCTAACCTACCCTAACCCGTGATCAATAATTATAGATAATCTACGAAAAATGAAAGAAAAAACATTTATTAATAGTAAAGGGCCTAGCAGCGTAAGACGGTGCAAACTGCCTTGGAACGAATAATGATAAAATTACTACCATAATCAGTATACAAAATAATGGGCCTCCAGCAAATTTCAACCCAAAAGATTCTAACCTAACCTCATAATAAATTAAAGAGTCTTTTTTAGCAGTTTATCTCGGTTGGATTTGCACCTACGATGACCTGTTTTTAAAACTGAAGATTTATTAAACTCTGCAAGATGGTAACGTGTTTCAATTTGTTGGCGCAAAACTACAATTTTGAGAGAGTTTAGAAGATTTGAAAATTGAATGTAAAAAACTAAGGCAACAGTTGGTTCAAAATAAATATATGTTATGTATGTTTAGTGGTTCTGAATTTTTTCAGATTTTTTAAAGTGGTAGAACATAACCAAAAAAAATTAAAAACAGCATTTTTGTCGCTTTTAAGGCGTATTAGATTCGTTTCGTCAGCTCACAATGGTTTGTGGTGTCCTCAAATCTGGTAACGTTAATATAACTAATTTCCCGACGTTATACAGTGATGAAATTTTGCACAGCGACGTAAGTCGTGTGACAATACAACATTCCATTGTTACTTTCATATATTTCTATATATGTATATAATGTACAAATATATTTTAATAGTTTTATTACAGACTCCTTTATCCTAAAATAAATACTAGCATGCGCTGGGGCTACGTTTGGCTGGTTGCGTAACATTTTTGGATTTGGTCGACAAAATATCAGCTTGAGCAAAGTATGAACTCCGAAATCACCCGAAAAACTTAATAAAAAAGGACTTTCTCAACGGTTCAAATTAACCAGGAAAACGTCATCAGTTGAACACAGATATTTGGAAATAAGAAACGTAACTGGGCTTCTTGCATAACACAAAGTTCGAAAGCGCCGTTTGCCAGGTCGCCTTCGTGGACCACTGGTCAAGATGTCGGCTTCTTGATTGGGAGGTCCCGAGTTCAAGTCCTCCCCAGGAAAACACTTTTTCTTCTTTTTTGTTTCAAAAAATATTTTTATATGTTCATATGTATTATTTAATAATTGTTAGAATGTGTATAAATAACTGATTGCTACTGAAAGCTAGGATGTATCTGGATGCACACCCCGCGAGGTGTGCAAAGGGGTTGCACGATGCGTCCGAAGGGGGCTGGCCGGCAGAGCTGCTGGGAGACGCAGCCCCCGGTTAGGCGCACGCAGACGCATGCATACGCAAAAATGTTGCTAACATGCTATTCCATATGTAAGTTTTCTGTTTGGTCCACACAAAACTCATTTTATCTTTATCTGATCCCAATCCTTGTACTGTTCATTTACACGGTCGAGAGAGTCGTAATAAAAAATACTTTTTAAAGACATCCATTTTTTAAACAATTGGTACTAAAAAGTAACAAAAACTAATTTTGTTCATGTATTATTAAAAGAAAAGCATGTCATGGAGCGCGGAAATTGAAGAATTTATAAAGTGGCTGCATATGAGAGCGCGCTCTTTTTTTCTTTTTAACCATGCATGAGCAAATTTACTTTTTGTTACTTTTTAGTACGATTTTTTTAAAGAAAAGGATGTCTTAAAAAAGTTTTTTATTACGACTCTCTCGACCGTGCAAATGAACAACACAGTGATTGGAATAAGATAAAGATAAAATGAATTTTATGTGTACCAAAGACAAAATTGACAGGTGTTAACAACATTTTTGCGTATGCCCACAGCTAACTGGAGCCTGCGGCTCCCAGCTCCATTGGGACGCACTGTGGCCCCTCACACACCTCGCTCGGTGTGCATCCAGATATATCTTAGCTTTCAGTAGTAATCAGCTATTTATACATATCCTAGCAATTATTTAATACATATAAAAATATTTTTTGAAAGAAAATAAGTAGAAAAAGTTTTGTCTCGCGGGAGATTCGAACCGGGACCTTCCACTAAAAAAGCCGACGTCTTTTCCAGTTGTGCACGAAGGCGACCTGGCAAAGGAAGCTTTCGAACTTGTATTTACAGTGCACGTGTTATATAAGAAGCCCTTGTCACATGTCTTATTTCCAATCTCTGTGCTCATCTGATGACCTTTTCCTGGTTAACTTGCACCGTTGAGAAAGTCCCTTTTTATTCAGTTTTTCGGTTATTTCGGAGTTCATACTTTTATCAATCTGATATTTTGTTGCCCAAATCCTCAAATGTTATGCAACCAGCCAAAACCGGCTGCGGTGCAGGCTAGTATTTATTTTAGAATGAAGTCTGTCATAAAAACATATTAAAATATCTTTTTACAATATATACATAAATAGAATGATATGAAAGTAACAATGGAATGTTGTATTGTCACCCGACTGACGTCGATGTGGAAAATTTAATCATTGTATAATGTCGAGAAATGAGGTAAATTAATGTTGTAAGATTTGAATACTCCACGAACCATTTTGAGCTAACGAAACGAATCTAAAACACCTTAAAAGTGACAAAAATGCCGTTTTTTATTTTTTAGGTTATGTTCTACTATTTTAAAAACTCTAAAATAAATCATGGTTATAGAACCACTAAACATACCTAACATTATATTGTTTTCGAGTCAACTGTTGTGTTAGTTTTAAATTCAATTTTCAAATTTTCTAACCTCTCTTAAAATTTTAATTTTGCGCCAACAAATCTGAAAATGCCATCTTGTAGAGCTTGAAAAAAAACTTCAATCTAAAAAAAAGCAGATCATTGTAGGTGCAAATCCGAGCGAGATATAGCTAAACTACC
The DNA here is from genome assembly GCA_022664845.1 of Lepisma saccharinum. Lineage (NCBI taxonomy): Eukaryota > Metazoa > Arthropoda > Insecta > Zygentoma > Lepismatidae > Lepisma > Lepisma saccharinum. The sequence goes on from JAGDQP010027101.1 coordinate 3,151, forward strand.
AAAAACACTAATTTATTATGAGGTTAGGTTAGCATCTTTAGAGCTGAAATTTGGTGGAGAGCCATCATTTTTATGCTGAATATGGTAGTATATTTTATCATGATTCCTTACAAGGCACTTTTCACCATCTTACCCTGCTAGGCCCTTTGAACTTATAAAATATTTAAAGAAAAGGGTTGTCTCTGCCGATACTCGAACGCGGGTCCTTTCATTCAAGACCTTAATTACCAGGCAACCTAAGGAACCTTCCAACCATGGTTTGTCCGTTGTATTTACGGTGCGAACACGCGAAATTGGAACAAATTGACGTCGGAGCCGGTTAATTAGTACGTACAAAACTCTGCGTGTTATACGCAGCAGAATCTCTACAAGAACACGTCCCGGTCGCGAAATTTTTTTGACCAGTCTAGTTTTTGAGACCCTTCGATTTGATTGGCCAATGAATGCACATGAGACGGTGCTCCAAATGTTAATTTAGAATATGCCAACAGCACTTTCGCGTATACCCACCACTAAACGAGGGCTTCCCCCCCCCGCGTTCCCTTCGGACGCACCGTGGCCCCCTTGCACACCGAGCGAATAGCTAACCTCAATGTTCCCATGAATACTAATTTAAGATAATCTACAAAAACGCAAGAAAGCAATTATTAATAATAAATTTGAGCTTATAAAAATATATTTTTAGGAAATAAAAATAAAAATTAGCTTTCCGACACTCTACCAATACGCTAAATTGGCAACTGAAAGGAAGCTGGTTCTTCGCACTTTTTTTGTCATTACATACAAGTAGCTACAATTAGCTAAGTATGACGTCATGACAATTTCTGTCAATACTGAAATGAGACACTCCAGAGACAGGAAGTTAGCATTGCTAAGGAACTGGAAAAATAACTCCTTAACTGTAAAGAACACTGACAAGCGATCAATTTGCAGTTGCCAATTTGGGGTATTGGTACGATGGTTAGGTTACTAAATAAAAAAAATGGTTTGATTCCCGGCGTGGAGGCAAGTTTTCTTCTTCTTTTCTTTAGCTCAAAATATATGTTTGTATATTCATATTTATTATTAATAATTACTTTTTTGCATTGTTTGTAGATTATCTTAAATTAGTGCTCATGGGAACGTGAGAGAAGGCACTGAAAGTTAGGATGTGTATAAATAAAACGCTGACAGTAGCGAGTTTAATGGCTGATTTAAGAACTCCTTCGTTATGGTCTGTATATCTAGATGGTCAGCTTGTCAGGTTTTCATTCTCATAGTTCGATTTCACGACCGGATTTTCAATTATTTTCTTCAAAGAATTAAGAGTTGTAAATGATGTTCGCGATTGCTCCTGAAAGAGATTTATTCCGCAAAGGGAGAAAAGCACAAGACGGAGAGAGAAGAGGGCAGGGGAGAGAGATGCAGACTGTATATTCATAACCGTTAAAATTTCATTTATTTTCATGTCTTGCGCCATTTTTCTTTCCATCTTTCTTTGTTTTCTAATCTCTTTTTTCGCTCTTTCTCTGTCTTTTTAATGCTTTCTCTCTCTCTCTCTCTCTCTCTCTCTCTCTCTCTCTATGTGTGTGTTTGAACAAGACAATAATGGGATTTCTGTCTCTAAATAGTCATCAACGACTCATTCCTTCTTCGTCCAAATGGAGGAATATCCTGGCACTCATGCTTTTGCGCATATTTGTACTGTCATGTTGGTTGTCTAACTATTAGGCATACAGTGAGACAATTCTGCTGGATGAAAGATCAAGTATTTCTTATAACTCCAACCTCCACTCATTATTGTGGTCTATTGTAAGTGGCCATTTGTAACATTGTGTTTGAGTCAAACATTTCTTACTATAGGCATCATCCAACATATGAAAATTTTGTGCAATTTGACATAAAATTTCACAGTTAATTCGATTTTCCAGTACATTTTCATCAATAATAGTTGAGACAGATGAGCATGCAGAAGCCAGAATTTGTCTTTCCACATTTTTATGGCTTCAATATGGAATACCGTTTACTCCTGCCTTGGAAGCCCTCGGCTAAAGTCTTGAGTAATGTTCCAGTTTCGATAACCGTTTTCTATTAATGTTGCTTCTTTGAACCAAAAGGGATGTAGTTCATATACGCATGGCAAAATGCCACATCTCTTCCGATAGAGTACGCCAGACATTTAAACTGTTCATATGGAACAGCACAACAGCAACTCTTATTGGCAGGGGTGGATTCAAGCCGGCCCAGGCTAAATGCTATCAAACTCCTGACCGGGCCAGGCTAAATCCTGTTGTAGTCTGTTATACTTTCAGTTTTGGCTCTGGATAAACAAAAAATAAATTAAAGAATCGGGAAGACTATAATTTAAATACATTTACTGAATGCAAATAACTCTCAGATGCATTGTTATGTCATCTAGCTTTGTGTTTGCTCAGGGTTTATTTCAGAAAAACCTCTCCTCTCCGTGAAACGGTTGTACGGCTCCGAAGGTACTTTTGAAGACTATAGAAAATTTGAAACTAGGGGTAGGCTGGCCCCGCCGGGAAAACGGAAATTCGCAGGTGTTCCCCCTCCCGCCGGCCCTTTGTCTTGGAAGCGTAATGTTACCCAATAAACATGACCACATTTATTACTACTTGTAGCGTTAAGGTCGTACCGGTATTCTAAAATTAGCCATTTGGACACACAAAACTCATGGCCAAGCTAACATCTCTAACACCGTTACAAAGCAAAGAGCCCTCTGTAAAGTCTCTTCACTTTCTCCACTTTTGTTAATATCATAAACTCACTGAAAGCAAAGGACAATTTGAAGGTTTCTTCGACGTTCACTTGGGTTCCTTTGCCCTCCCCCGGGCCCGGAATCTCCTTGGAATAGGTTAATTCAACATTTTGTCAATCGTGGCTGCTATATCCTGTCAATTTTTCCCTCTGAACTCAGAAAGCAGATTGAGTGGTAAGAGAGAGAGATAAAGAGGATAAAACGCTGATTGCTCACAACTTCGGTGTACTTTATGATCACGAGGGTTGTGGGTTGCTGATGTTAAAGAACTTGACCTTTCTCTAGATTTCAAAATAATGAATGGGAAGGATGAAAATTGAATGAACAAATGAAATTGTTTTTTTTTAAATCACACAACCCAGGTCGGTGTCATCAAACAGTTCTTCCACCCATTGCCAAAGGCAGTTTAGGGCAGGATTATTTGAAAATGGAAAATAAGGCATATTTTTCCCCTTCCAATTCCTTTCAGATTCCACTATTCGTAAGTTCATTCAAGTAGATTTATTGGTTTTAAATATTTGTTCACAAGAACGAAGTGCCAAGGGTGTCGCCAAATACAAGTCTCATAAACTCCCTTTGTTGCTCGTTTGCGACAATAACTGAATATTTTGCGGTTTCTATTCTCGAGACGCTATAGGCTGAGTGGCGTCAGGATAGTGAAACGGATAAAGAAACTTTGTCATTGATCTTACAAATCGGAAGCATATACTTTATTAGCATATTATTAATAATAGGTTGAAGAGGGATCGTGATAGTGACTAAATTATAGACACGATAGTGTTAGTTTCGTTCATTACTAGTTGTGAGTGAGAAATCTTGTGTGCAATGCGTATAGTGAAAATTGTTTTGTTTTGGTGACAGTGCTTTTGAATCTTTTGCTGCATTTTATCAATAAATTCTTGGACATTTCTGCAACAGCTGTTGATATTAAATAAAAAAGGAAGTTGACACACACTGCCAAAAGTTTCAAGAAGAGATCTCCAGCAGCCCAAAGTAAGTATATAAATAAATATATTTAATTACTTCGATGGAGTCTAAGAAATTTCTAGGTTCAGTATGAGAATTTAAGATTTTGTTTACTGCCAACTTCATTTGAGCTCATTATCAAAAGCACTTCTAAAAAACAAGTAAGGCGGATTCCAGTCTGGGGACTGTGCATATGAGCTACAGCTTCAGCAGCCAGCATTCTTGGATTGTTAATGTTCCGCTGGAAAAATTGCTCCGAGGTTTTTCCAACGACACCTCAACTATTTTCCTAGGTCTAACAGTTCCTGAGTTGAATATTTCCCTCTCCCGGTATTTCGAGCCCCACCCCTGTGATTTGGATGAATAATACAGCTTTGTATTAGTCTTGCCAAGTCCTTTCCATTACACCTGATAAACCTTCTATTCTTGAGTTTCTAATATGGGCCCTGGAACTCAAACCCCACCCCTGCGATTTGGATGAATAATACAGGATTGAACTCGTCTCAAGACCTTTCCAATGATACCTCAACCAGGAGACCTAGTAGTTCCTGAGTTGAAAGTTGTCGACAGACAGACGGTCAAAACGGGACTCCGGGGTGGTCTCCTACTTCCTTGGGAAAATCCCTTGTCCATCCATTGCACAATTTTGAAATGCATTTTTAATAGAAAAGGTTTGATTAGGATTGCTATTCGTCCCGGAAAATCCGGGACCGTACCAGAATCGAGATATTCTTCCCGGTATCCCGAAAATAATTCTCGGGACGTCTAAATGTCCCGGTTTGTATCGAAGAATAGAGGAAGGGGCAAATATTGTGTCCTTTCTTTTTACATGATTATATTCACTTCAGTTAATGAGTATGGCATATCAGAGTTTTTAAAAAGTTTTGACTATATAGAACAATGATTTAATTCAAGTTCACGAGTGAATTCACCTTAATATTGAACGAAACATCTAATTTATTTGGCTAGGGATAAAGCGTTTTGTTGCTCAATAGGTATTGCGGCTTTACTCTTTGTTTTAATCTGCCTCCTGTTTCGAAGATATTTGAAACGCCGATTGAATTTCTTGGTAATTTTTCGCTAACCATAAAAATACAAAGAAAAAAAGTATATTTTGTTTAGTAAAATCGGCAAGGTAAGATTGAGAAATGTTTAAAAATGTAAATAAAATAAAAACTTATGAGTTGGGAAAATGTATTTCTTTTGTGTTATTGATTGTAGATTTTTTTAAAACTTTTTCTTCCTTTTACATAACAATGGGCACGTACTTCGACCAGGGAATATTTTAACAATTTTAGAAGTAGTATCATTTTCATTGCGATCACTTAAATTGGTAGCATTCTGGATTTTCACTCTTGAAATCTAGCATCCCTAGGTTTTAGTATTTGAGGGTACCATGACGACTCAGTTCTTCTCTTCGTCGTTTTGGAAATATCAAGCTCTAAAACTCATTTTCCCACGCTTTCGTACTCTATATGGTAAAAGGAAACCTTTATATTTTTTTGTTTCCATATAAGGAATCCCGTGAAAATATTTTGTCGGTATTATTATGCCTGTATATAACGAAAGAGAAACCGTAATGTAAAAGTTTACGCGAGAAAATGAGAAAAGAATGCTCCTGCACAAATGTATGTCCTGCTGAGTGGTCCTTGAAATGAAAATTAAAAATCTTATGGAACAATATGCAATGGAAAAAACTTATCAGTTACAACTAAAAAGGAAACGCGTAAGTATAAAAATTACTTGTCTTACGAGAAATTTAGTTTGCTAAAAATCATAATAACCATATTGGAATATTATTATAGCTTCTTTCTGGCTTTCGGTCACGGCCTGTTGGGGTGGCGTCTGTTGCTGAGTGGCGTCCAGATTCAATCTATTCTTGAGCTTATCTCTCAACAGGAAAGAATGAAATTCTAGTGTCTAGTCCATTGACAGATATGAAAAACAAGGCACGAAGAGTAAGTTACTCATATTTGTAAGTGACTTTGAACTACTGCTAGGGTCAGAGCATAAAATCTGGGGAAGCTAAAGTGCGCAGGTGTGGATTTCGGCTCTGGACTGGCCTCGCATCGGGAGGTCAAAACTCAAAAGTTTCCAAACTCCTAGCCGAACGAAGCAAATAATAATAATAATAATAATTTATTATACTGTCCCTAAAGTGTACCCCTTCCAAGCAGTGGGCCAGGCCAAAAAATGAAACCGAAATCCACCCCTGCTTATTGGTTTCGGAAATTATTTTAGCATAGTTTGTTTTATTGGCTGGCCCTTTGTTTCCAGATCACATTCTTCGTTGTTTCTACTCTTTGTTGGCGGCGTAGCTCTGTTATGTATTGTGTAATGCAGCTTGTCTATTTTGGTTACATTCAACAATTTGCACTGCCCACAACTACTTGCTTTGTGCTCCAGTCGTGGATCCCTGCTCGTAAATAAACGTATATCCTTGCTGGTAGAGATCACTTTACCTTCAGAGATACTCATTCACATTCTCTCGGGTGAATCTTACAAACGACACATTTACTGGTCTGAAAACCAAACAATGTTTCCTTTCTATATCTCAGACAGGAACAAGTAACTAAATGAACAATGAAAATGGTTCCGGCTAGGCTAGAACAAAACGCAGTGTCATCCAACAACAGTGTTAAGCGATGAATATAGAAGGGTGAGTCTCCTACAATTGAAGGGCGTTTTCACCAAACTTGGTATCTACAAAAACATGTTCTTCACCGTTTCAGCTGTTTTTAAAAATAAAATGCTTCCATATAGACACTATGAAATCTATTTCAACGCCATTCGAGTCTCCTAACCCCAAAACATTAGGATATGTTAAAACCTAAAAATCGCCAAAAATACCGAGTATTGTGAAAGCGCGCAGATGAAAGCACTGTGTATCGCATAATTTACGGTAGTTAGCGACACTGGACTGAAACGACAGTTGGTGACACTTGTGAAAACAAACATCTCCTTTCCTTGAACTCGTAAATTCATACGCGAATTTTCATAATGATTATAAGATGATTAAAGATAAATATAAAACAAATAGTGGTGACTACATTTTAATTTGCTTACTACGGAGTGTATCGACTGCAATGCAAATTTAGCTCCCTACTAAATCTCAGAATTATTATTAATCCAAATTCTGAATCCACGTTTGCTGAGGGAACGCATCATGAAAGAGAAAAATCCTTCCAGGGCAGACGCCGCCAGTACTGGCCCCAACTTGCCTACGGGCCTGTTTTGAGATACCTAGATTTATATCTGAATGTTTATGAATAGCCAATCTCGTTTATTTGGACAGAATTTCTCAGACAAGAGAAACAAATTCCCCAATTTTAAAGCATTCTACTCTTCCTCAAGAAATGAGACAAAAAATATATATTTTCCAAAGCGATAAAACTTTCCCCAATTTTAAGTAATTTCCGCTCATTTTTTTTTAAATATCAAGTTTAAGAAAAAGTTACTCGGTGCACAGTTAAGAGAATAGGTTTCCCAAAGATGAATATTTCTCTCAATTATAAGAAAGTGCTTTTAAGGGAAGTAGTGGTCACCACGACAGATGAGAGAAAAGGGATACAAGCATTGACTCTTCCAGGATTTTCAATTTGGAGGGTGCAACCAAAGTTTTGCATGCATTCTATCGATTTTTTTTACCGTAAAAAGTTAATGATGAGGTTGTGTATCCCATTAGAGGCCGGTTCTGGCAGAATCAGTCGGTACGAGTGTGTCACTCACGGAGAGAACAGAGTCATGAAAGCGCATGGGTCTCATTGAAGAAGCTCCCTAAAATACAGTTTGAAGTGTTTATGGGATTTAGTGTTAATTTTATTCCATTGATACAAAACAGGTGTTTCCTTTTAATCCAGCATTTAATACTTCACTTTAAACTTTAATTTAATGCAGTTTTCTATTTTGACTAACATGAATACAATGTCGATGTTGATAGTCATTCGTCTCATTTTTGTCTCGCACGCATTTAACCACTAGAGTCCCGCCAAGGATTGTGTGAAAATCCTAGAACCTTACTTTTATGGTTTTGACCAGATTCTAATTATCGTGATGATTTATACCTCATTGAAATGCTCATAGATTGTAAATTCCAACGAGGTAACCATCATGCTCATCGTGTCCAAATATGAACAAAAAGAAGAAGAAAGGCGAATATATTATTTAGAAATTGTGGGAGTTGGTTACTTCCATTGTCCATTGCTAAGCCGACACAAGCTACGTCATTACATATCGATGTATGTCGTGATTTGTGTCGATGCTACTTTGAGCGCCTATAAGTCCGTTACTATCCATGATACGACATTTTTTAATGAATGTTTCTCTTGTTTTGATGTGAGGAATCACCCCTCGAAGTTTGACCCTACTTTGCAATCGCCCTGTATATTATCTAGGAGAAGCTATAGAGACGCTTCGAAAGCGACGCAGTATTTGTGGCCGGTGGAATATCATTACCTTTGAGTATGATATGCTTCTTTTTGCAGAAAATGAAACATCACTTAAAAAG
>JAGDQP010027101.1:11781-23119 GCA_022664845.1 Lepisma saccharinum
AAAAGAAAAAATGGTTAGAGCATTTGCTGCGCAAACATTTTATACTGAGAAATGCAATTGTAAACTCTAGTAAACTGTAGTAAAACATTACTTTGGCTTGCTGCATTGAAGTACCTAAACCCAGTATAGTGGCGGAGGGAAATAAAAAAATAACACTTTACTAGTGCTCGGTGTCTGGATACTAGCACTATAAAAATAACTCTGCCTGAGCATGAGATGCCTACCGTACATAAATGAAATAAAAAATAAATAAAAAGATAAAATCTTCAAACAAACAACTACTTATCATTTGATATAGACAAAGCAAGATTGCATTTGCAATACACACTTGTGTCGGTTCAGCGCCGTGTTGGTCCAATGCCGTATTGGTCAAGCGCCGTGTTGGTTCAACGCCGCATGGGTCAAACGCCGTGTTGGCCTTACCCGGTGCCAATCCACGCTAGAGTTTTTTACAAAATTTATTATTACATAATTATTTCATTATTATCAAGATTTGTGTTTTACCGTGTTGGTCGTACGTCGGATATTATTGTTGGTCTAACACCGTGTTGGTCCAACGCAGTCTTGTTTCCGTGTTGGTCCTACGCACGTAACCCTTGCTCAGGTCGGGATAGGGTAGGGGATAGGATTTAGAAGTAGTCGGCCATTGTTATTGTACCATCCAGGCATTCGGCTGGTGAAACTGAGAAACCCTGGAAAATCACAGTTAGGATGGTCTTCGTTCAGTTCGAACCCACGTTCCTCCGCTTTGCAAATCTGAAGTTCCGTGCTCGAGCCATTAGACCATGGGGATGGGTACGTTGGCGTGGTGGGTGATGTCAAAGACAAAATCAAACTTGGTCATATCGTACTACAGTTTGTCAATATTAAATCATTAGCTTTATATTCGAGAGGTCCGGTGTCTTGGACACGGGACTATCCTCTTTATTGAGGTTTTTCTCGGTTTACGAATCAAATGCTGAGATGGTATCTAAAATGAAACGCAGCGTACTTACTTTCTCCTCTTATCTGAAATTCAACGAAATTCAAGTGACCATTTATGAAGTAGTTGAACATCAAAAAGGATAATTATGTACCATCATAGGACGTTAATATTCAAGAGTTTACAGTTAAATTTCTGAGGGTTGTTATATTTTGGTGGTAACTGGCTGAAGTCTGCTTGCTTTGTTTCTTAGGATTTGAAGTTGAAACAATTCGAGCAGAAGAAACCTTTGCTTTCAGTTTTTTAAATTTTGTATGGGTATTTTAGATGAAGCCTTACATTTTTATTCTACCTTTTTATGACACAATAAAAGGCAACGAAAATGTCAATTGATTAACAACAGATTATCCATTTCCTTGCTATTTTGGTAACAAATTGTCTTGTGGTTTATCATTGTAATCATTTTGACAATCAGCGTGAAGAAAAGATTGCTAAACAACATATAGATAAAAAATTCTAGAAAATTTGTAAAAAGTCAGGTGGTTTAAGAATTAATTGTGGTTTCTATTGTTTTTCATACCTTCGGTTGGAGGAAAAATTTCTCACTAAATTTGGATTAGATATAAAGAATTTGTCGAAATCTGAACAGCTGAGTTCTTTTACGTTACAATTAATAACAAAGATTCCTTGTAGCAGTTCAGTCAAAAGTTTATTTCTTACATCAGTCCACTGAGCACCAATTGACTCGTTTATGTTTGAGTTAAATCCACGAATAACAAAATTCAACTTGAAAAAGCAAGTTTTTTTTGTTTGTTTGTTTTTAAAGAATGACTGATTTAACAGCTTTTACTTATTTTTTCTGCACAAGTGCAAAACTTTTTCCTGGGCGAATTTTAATGTCACAGAATTAAAGCATAAAACTAAGATCATGCTAGTAGGGCGACAGTAGTGATAAATGACTGAGTTCGGGGGTCAATAAGACTAAGCTGAGGGCGTGTGCGAGAGGTCTAAACTATAATAAAGGTGCTGTACTTCACGGGAAGTGTCCGAGCTACCGGCATGGTTCCTTCGGCGATGTACACCTTCTTTATCGGACTTGGCTGGAGATGAGTAAAGACTAAAGAACATTTAATAAGACATTTATTATTGGTCTTTGCTTAATATCTGAAGTATACAAGATACATATATAAACAATATACGTAAATATGAGATTCCAATACATATCGTTGGTGACGGCGTTATGAATCATGAATCAAATTAATTAAGATTAACAAGTACATGAAATTAAGTTAAGTTAAGCTAAGTTGTGATAAGATAAGACGAGCTCCAAATACCAAATTATATCGAAACAATAACAATACCATTTTAGATAATTTTAGAGTGAGCAACATACCTTCGAATTTTAAGATGTCTTGTAGCTGATGGAAGATGTGATGGATGCACTTCGTAAAATAAACAATCACTTTCTCTGTTAATGGTTTAATCGTGTTAAAACCCAATATGAAGAATTTCTAAGTCCAAATTGAAGTAAGTTTGTAGATGATTCTGAGCTGTAGATATGCGTCTATAGATGGCTGTGTTTTCGTCTGTTCTCTGTTCTGTTCTGTCCTCTGAGGGAGTTCTAAGAGACAAGAAGGTAGGTTTTACTCAAATTTATATACATTTGTTTTCGAAAGGAAGGAAGCACATGATCTGATTCACGTGGGAAGATTACAATCGTTCAAGGTGAAGTCTTATTCATTCCTTAGAAATTGTTATTGGTGTTCACATTACATATTGTGTCTGGAAGTCACGTGGGTCTTATAATATTTCAGAGTTCCTGTGAACCAAGGTTGAATCGAGGTGTCACACGGTAGTTCGTAATTTAGGATTATATATGAGAACGGAAATGATATCACAATCACATCTGTTGTACGTTGCTATGTAATCATGAATAATTACCTTGGAGCTTTGAGACAATAATAGCTATTGATCATGATACATAAACGTCGAGACAAGTCTTAGAATTAATACAATATAAATCATAAGCTGTACAGATTAAATACACTGTTGACCAAAAATATAAGAAAAGAATTAAATTAATACAATGAATATTCGGTCATACAACACTACGCGTGCCTTAAAATAGGATCTACAACTGGAGCTGAGTTTCAGTTGGAGATACTTATTAAAGCTAAAACAATTTAAATAACACTCATGAACAATAATAATACAGATAAAACAAATAGGTGAATACAAATTACATGGATGCACTGAAATACAAAGTAATTTCTCTTGAAGGAATATTGAATGTGAAAAAATTATAGTGTTCTGTAAATATAGTGTCCTTTAAATATGCGAAAATCAATGAGTTAATAAATGATTATACAAGAATCTTATTTTTTTTAAAATAGTTCAATTAATGGAATAAATTAAATCAGATTGAATAAAGATGTAATCAACCAAAAGTTCTTAGTTCATTTTCGTTGAGAGAACAAATGTTAATTGATTATAGAAAATGAAAGGAATTAGCGACGAATGTCATTGTAAAATGTTGTTTTAAATGTTTCGCTTAACGAATGACAATACAAGTTCGTTAATGTCACTGTACATGTACGATTAACTGAATGTTCACTTGTGTAAATCGTTCATAAGTTGTAAAGCGTCTATAAACAGACTATTCAATGTGCACTGACAGTAAAGTGTTCGATGACGTTGGCAATTTCGGAAAATTGTTTGTCAATTTTCACTAAAGGGAAAATTGTTACACTGGGTTATTCACTGTTGAAGTTGTAGGGGGTGTCGAATGGTTGTTGAGAATGGTTCTAAGTATATGAATCCAGTGGGGATTACTCTTGGGAGGATGAATCGTTGAGGGATGTCATCTCGGGTGAAGTTTCTTGTTGAAGAATCAAAGCTGAATCGGATGGAAGTGGTTTGATAGTCTTACTGCGTTGAGCTGGCTGGTGGGGAAGTTGGGTGATCTCCTTGGGTGAAGTATTCATCGATAAAGATGGCTGTCGGCTGCAGTAGGTGTAGATTCTAGATGTAATATGCTGGATGCCTGTCGCTGCTGCTGTAGTTGGAGAATGAAAGATGGCGTTGGCTGTATATGCATTTTGGTAGAAACTTCGTTGGTTTAGAGTTTGTGGAAGTAATCGATAAATTCCCATGTCGAGAGCGTATGTCGAAGGGGTTGAAATGTGTAAATGTAATATATGTGGAGGGTTAAATGAATTAATATTGAAAGAATAAACAAAAGAATTAAAAGAAAAATGGATCAAAATTAGAAACAAATAAATGTATGAACTGAAAATAAAATTATGGATAAATGCAATAACTAAACAAATGATTAAATAAGGAATTGGTTGCTAACTCTAGAAATGGTATGGTAATCTAATATAACCTAGTATATGGAGCTACACAAAGTATAAAAGTAACTGGTAAATAAATGTTAAAGAATATATTAAAGACAATAAAATTGTAAGTTTGTCTGGGTTGGGTTTCTTATTGAGAAAGTATAACTCTCGTACAATCGCTGTTATTTTCATAAAATCTATGAAACCTGTGATTGGATGTCAATAAGCAATGAAACTTGAAGTTTCGTGTCATATAATCGTGTAGAATTGATGAGGAAAGAAAGCGCTGTTATGACGTTATGCGAAGTTCTGTTCCTCTATACTCAAGTAAATCATCGTCGTTGAAATAAATCTCGTAATATAAACAATAAAATCGAATCGAATCGCATAAAGGTAAGAATACATAATGAAAGAATCATGTTACGAAATATCTCCTTTTTTGTTTGTAAAATGCAAATGAGCTATTGATATGTTTTATGTAAATAACAAAGGGGAAGGAAAGAGAAAAAGAAATAAAATTAGTTATTTATTGAAATCTTAACAGTTAAATTTATGAGCGTTAACTGCTATGCTGTGTTCTTTAAGAAAGCGATAAAGAAAGATCGTGTTAAGACTGCTGTGTTGCATTGGCGAAATAAAATGGTGAAGTTATTCTAATGAGTCAAAAGAAAGTGTGTTTTGATAACAGATGATCATCTTGTCGCGTTCATAATTATCGCGGAACATGTGTTGTTCTTCTTCGCGGGATGAAGGGAAGGAGTGTGTTAGTAAGATACAAAGAAGATTAAACATTAGTTGGTTATAATGGAGGTTAGAAATGCAGTGAACGGTTGATGATCTATGGAAAAGAGAAGGGGTGGGGTTATAAATGTCTGTGAAGGAGCGTAGTCGTTGCTTCACATGGATACCAAACCAAGTGGGCGGAGTTAAATTTACGTTACAACTGTTTAAAGAAGGAGAGGGGAAGGAGAGAATGAGTTTATGAATAAAAAATGTTAAAGATGGTCGCAACGGACGTAGACAGGGGACTGATTGTCTGGACAGTAGATAAACAAGAGAAGGAAATAAATAATAAGCGTAGAAGATGTTTGTTCTCAAAGAGAGAGAAAATTGGTGTACGATGGCGGAAGTAAAATTAGATGCTGGAAATAAAATACCTTATCAACTAGATAAAATAAAAGAGGGGAAACTTATTGTTGAAGGGATGTCAGCTGTCTTGTAGTATAGTTATAAGAAGGGTGATGGCAAGTGACGGGTGGGAACTACAGTTACGGATATTGGCGATACCTAAAATTTTAAATTTAGTGAAAGCGGACGTGTTCGCGGACTTTAGTGTTGAGGAGTATTTTGTGACTTTCGGAGATCGAAATTTAGAAGTTGTGTCAAATTGGTTAGAAACGTGAGCTAGAAAATCAAGTAGTAGACGTCAGTTCGAATTAAGGGTGCCATTTTCTGGTCGAAATTAAAGAAACGGGTATCGGCTTTAAGGGAGACAAGGGGTAAGAATTTTCTGATTAACGTGTTCCAGAAGGATCTAATTATTCAGTTGGTGTACATTTAAGGTAAGCGAAAGGAATGTGTATATTTGTATACGTCGGAAATTTACTGAAAGTTGATGTATGCGAGATTGCCTAAATTAAAGGATAAAGTTGCACGATTCGCAATACTATATTACGTAGTCGGATAACTGTAAAATCGTGTGTAACTATTGTTACTATTCTCAAATATCAAAGTTATAATAATGAATCAAAATCAAATAATGTACATATCATAATCGTAAACTTGGAAGTAATCGCAAATATATTCGAATATTTATGTATGTTGTCATATTCGGGTAACTCAAAATCGTAAAATATCATCTTTAAATACTAAAATTCATTATTTATATCAATATATCTTATATCTAAGAATCGTTCTAAAGTATAGGAGTCAAGGTGATGAACGGGAAATAACGAATGCGGTATCTGCGATGTATAAATCAATCAGAAAATTGAAGAAGCTATTTAAAATGCCTCGAAATCATTTTAAATATGTTATAGAAAATTAGGGTGATCGATATTTATAGAATCTATATTTATTATTAAAACTATTTAAGGGAGAACTCGTGGAAATAAGGAAACAAATGTTTCTGCAACTAGGATTAAGTTTATGTAAGTTACAACTGCATTGAAATAAAGGGGGAAGAATCTAAGTGTAATGCTTAAAATCAGACTGTAAAAAAAGGCTAGGAAGGTGGGGAAATATGCAAAATAGACAAAGTTTAATGAATTTAAAGAAGTTCCAAAATCGCACAATAAATATATTTGGAAATCTAACCGTAAAATGAATTCTGGAGAATGCGTTTAATGAATCTTAATGTAATTGCGAAACCCGATCTAAAATCGCAACGAACCTTAATGAAACATTTAAACGTAATTTGCGAAATGTTACTGGGGTACTATATCATGTGGGGTCCTATCACCTTTTTGGTAACTGCTAGTTAACATGTCGTATGATCCATTATCCGAAAATTGATGTCGGTCGTTATTAGCATTTGCAACTACTATTAGTAGAAAAATATTGATGGAATTAAATTGTGCACTGTTAGAGATTGAAATAGAAGCTTTGGAAATTGAAATATGTAGGAGAATATAATCAAATTGAAGTGCAAGTGTTGCCAGTAGAAGGTGACTATACGTGTAGATGTTACATTAATAAGAGAACCATTATATGTCTTAAAGTTACTTTGTTAGAAAACTCACAAAATCTAGTTTGTTCCTATCGATATCTTGAAGCACTGCTCTCGTTGCTCTGTGTAACGTCTAAAGAAGTACTGAACCTAATAATGCTCGTCGTTCTTCAAATAATCTTACAGGAAGGTTCAAGATGATATAATTTTGTCTACAGAATTATGATGGAATTGTGTCACTTGATTAAAGGATATGGCTGCTACTTGCCTTATCTAAGATGGAAGGAAAGATTTATCTAAATATAAGTAAATTAATGTAGAAGTTAAATATTGTGACTAGAAGTGCAGATGTATTATAAATGTTTATTTTATATTATTATTATTTTGCCAAATTCTTTTTATTGAAATTTAGCTATGTAAGCAAGTGCCTATGTGGATGGAATAATTAAAATCGTAATATTCTCAACTATATTTATCGTGAGCTAATCATCTAGAGTTATTCTCATAATGAGAGGGAAATTAGAATGGAAAATTTTAGTTGAAGGCGAAATAATTAACTCGCTATCATTGTAAAGTGGAATAACAAGAACAACAATCACTTAAACAATGACAACTAGATAATCGGACTAGATTATGCAGGCTTGTAAAGGGGCCCGGAAAGCGTAAGAAAATGAATATTTAACATACTATCATCATTAAGCGGTGAAAGCTGTTTTAGACGGACATCATTCAATGATCATAATGAGCTAATCATTTAAAGAAATTTCAATAGTAATTCTATTCGATATCTAAAAGTTGGGTGGTACTTATAAGGTGTTGGTAGGCTAAAAGTTTACATCTTCCTTAATTATTTTCGTAATATGTGTACATTTTAAGTAGGGGTAAATTATTATTATTATTTTCAAAAATGAAACAATGGAGGGTCGGACATTTAGATTTTAAAATTCTGGCAATATACTCTTGCTAAACGAGAATAAAGTGGGATAAAGTTGAGAGGTTAAAACTGGAAATTGCGGTATTTACAATAAGCTATATAGAAAGTGTTGAAAAATTAAGTATTTGTTTAGCAACATTGCCGTGCACACGAATTATGGTATGTATCTGACCTTTATTGTTTAAATATTTGTCCTAAAATTCGAGGGTTTGTACACTATAAAAGGTTTATACAGCTTCTCAGTAGTGGTCAAAGTTTAAAATTAAAGTCGAAGGACTGAATTATTAGTTACAAAGTTTAACAATATATCGTGAATTATTTAAATGTAACTGATAACATTAATTAAACTCTCTCTCAAGAACTCGTTATGCTTGGACACTATACTCATGGGCATAACGTAGTTTGTATTCATGCTCTTCCAGTTGACAGCTATTAAATGTATCAAATAATCGGTCAATAAACTCAATGAAATTAGCTGTGTGAGTAGCGTCAGAATGGAGAACACCCAAGGCAACGGACACAGAAATCGCAGTACTAACTGAGTAACTCATTGCTTGAGCTGCAAACTTGACCTTCATTTTTTGGAAAGAACCGA
Organism: Lepisma saccharinum; assembly: GCA_022664845.1. Classification (NCBI taxonomy): domain Eukaryota; kingdom Metazoa; phylum Arthropoda; class Insecta; order Zygentoma; family Lepismatidae; genus Lepisma; species Lepisma saccharinum. Next base: position 20,239 of record JAGDQP010027101.1, read on the forward strand.
CATCTACATGAGCTTTTGTAAGTTTTGGAATCAATTTCAAAGCAATCGGATTAGATGACTCGAATACATTCCGTAGATATTCCCATTTTATGATCTTTTCGTCGAACATTAGTTCATAATTTAGTAGATTATTTCTCAGACATTTTAGTAAGTGTGGAGGATCATACATGAAAAATATTCTAATTTCTTTATAAATAAAGAATGGCTTATCTGGAGTAATGGCAAATTTAGACGATAGTGCAAAATTGTGAGATCCTTGGTCACATATAATAACTTTCACAGTGAAACCGATGTCAAACAATTCAGAAATACAATCGATGAGAATTTTTTGGAGGCAACTGGCACTTAGTTTTTCATTTGTTATCCAATATCCAAGACACTGTTTCCAGTTATGAAGTAAATCCTTTATCATTACAACTAAGCAGTAAGTTCCTATTTGATCAGTAGTTTCATAATCACAGAAGTCGATTACTTTATCAATACTGCTGTCATAATGCAGATTTGGTTTGATTTTCATTTCGTCAAATATTAATGCCAAAGGGGTTCGTTGTTAATTTGCTCCTATACCTCTTTAACATTGCTATCGTGTTCTGGTCTACACCGGAATTTGGAGAGACACGTTTTTGCCATTTTTGTTGAGTTCTGATACTAGGTAGAAATAAACTCTTCTGAAGGAATCTATAAGCTCTAGGACCATGATAATATAAATTAAGCGCAAATGATTTAAGTCCATTCGACCATCTTCTTCCTTTCTTCTTGTTAGTAGACATTTTCAATTGCGCTATGAATAATTTATGAGCAAATGATGGCAAGATACTAGCAGATGCTGCTGCAACATCCATTATATGTTGTTTAATGATTTATTTTTAATTAGTGCACATGAATTGCGTTTTGTTAAACGGTATACACGAGATCGAAGGGCAGCTATGCTCTTTCTGTACCTGTATATTCTTTCGTTTAATTTAGAGTAAGATTGTCTAATTCTAGTGTGTTCTATAGACGTTGTCCGTGAAAGATTTGGAGACATTTCTGATAACTGAATCTCATTAATTTCTATCTCTTTGATGGTTGAACAACCTTGTTCGGTAGTCGGTCGATCTGAAACTGAGTTGCATGGCAAAATATTCATACAGTCTTCGTAGTACCCAGGTGTGTAATTAACGGGAATTGTTCCTTCTAGAGAAGTACTAGTTGATTTTAGCCCATGCAGGCTTGGATCTGAAAATGTATGAACTCAATTATTATGCTATGGAATTACTTAAGTTACAGCATATTAATATAAAATATGAATATCAGCTTCCAATGTTGTTTCGTCTGTTATCTACATAGAGAGAATATAGTAGTATATTACGGGGAGAGATAGAAAGAGAGAGAGAGAGAGAGAGAGAGAGAGAGAGAGAGACTTTCTAATTAGTTTCGTGAAGATAATATTATCATATATACTCCCTTCAAAATTTAAATCTTAGAGCTGAACTCTTACAAGTAAATAATGTACAAGCTTATTTTGTATTGGATATTTTAATAAATGTTGACTTCAACCCACTACAGTTTATTCGAATGCAATACTTGTTAAAATTCACAAATATTCGTGTCCGAGGGGAAATTCAAACCTGTGACCTAGAAGTTAGTTCCATTAAAAAGTTCATGAATATAATGTTGTGACAATCTGTACGAATATTTTTATTACATTTATGTTCATTCAAGGCCGAAAAAAAAAATCACTGAAGACACAATATTTTATCAAATATATGATCGTTGTAAACAATTCTTATTTCTATATCCGATTATATATTTTTCTCTACCGCACATTCACATTTTGCATAAAAAAAACTATTTACAACTGATCAAGAAACAAACAAAAACAACAGACCGTCTTTTCCGAACTACCTGTTTCCAATCGCAAAATTGTCTTTCCGCCCTGACCTTCACAGAACTGTCAATGCGTGATGTAATGTGTGCTGAAAAAATTGTCTTCCGTCTCCCTCGTAGTCAGCCGGACGGATTTAAGAGTAGTTTTAGGACCTAGAATAATTAACGGTATTAAAATGTTGCCACCATCCCCCAAAGGAAGTGAAACGGGGTTGCGTGGGGTGTACAACTCGGAAACCCACTTGAGTTAGAAACAGGATATTTGGCATGAAATATTATCGTTTCAAATCATTAGTAACGGCTCCCTTAATTTTTCGATTCAACACCCCGATGGGGGTGCGGAGCGAAAACCTCTTGAGTGGAAAAGAGAACTCCAAAACTGTTAAACTTAGAAGCTTGAAATTTGGCATGCATGTTTCTTAGGACAGAGATAATAACAATATTAAAAGACCTTTCCTCCCCGCACAGGAGGCGAAATTCTATGCCAAAGTAGTACAGTTGTTAGTTTGCAACCATATTTTATCGACCCGCACCAACGGGAGGGACAAACAATTCTTTAAATAATAAAACTTAGAACTACTCCTCTTTTCGGGAAATACAGGAGATCGAGACAGATTTTAGTTTCCCAAAGCAAGTACGTATAATAGTAGTCGTCAAGGAAGGTTGAAATGTTTAAAATGAAACTAATGCCGTTAAAATGACCTGCATTTGTAGCATCAGCATATTAGAAGCAACCAGATGAATTCAGGTTTAGTTAGTTTTTTTAAGTCTGAAGTCAGTTTCTCTTTAGTTGCTTTCATTCAGTTGGTACCCTGAAGGCCTGAAATAGAATAATTCTACCAATAGGACCTGCATTTGCATCAGCATATTAAATACAGCCAGATAAAACTTGGTCGAATTCAGAGGCTTGAAAGCTGAATTCAGTTTTCCTTTCTGCTTCATTAATTTCCTAGCCTAAATTTAGAAAATGGCATTAACCAAATGTGAAAAAAAAAAAAAAAAAAAAAAAAAA
>JAGDQP010027102.1:0-23323 GCA_022664845.1 Lepisma saccharinum
CAAGTAGATGGGTCGAAAGGACCACAAATGGGATGAGTTGCTAACAGTTAACAATAATTCATTGCCGGCACATCGATATCTCAACGAGAATTAATGCTATGACCATTTTTTTTAAATAATGCGTGGTTGCATATCAAACAGGGGGCATAATTAAAAACAGTCAACGAGAGTTTGGATGGTGGTGAGTACGCATATCAACAGCTGCAGTGTAGTAAAAAAGACGTCCTCGTTGGTCGAGTGGTCAGTGCTATCAGGCGTCCGTGATGTCACAGCAGTCTTGCATTGAAGCCCGCCTGGAAAAGTATCAGGTGTATGATTAATGTGTAACAACATGCAAAGCATGGACGGTGGATATTAGTTAATGAAGAGGCACGTTTGGCTGATTAGTTGAAAGAATGGAATGGAATTTAATACAGCAGCCAAAGAAGGATGACATGGAAGAGAGAAAACAAAGACGCGTGTGTACTAGAAATCATGTGTAAACCGATGCAAGGCAAAACGTAGAAAGTTTTCCATACACCCCTAACTTCTTTTTGTATGATATTGTCAAGTGTTTCTTCCAACAACATACTGAGCTACACATTGCTACATACACTCACTACATGCTTCCATTGCTGCGGACGGCAATGGCCACAACTCCAGCTACAAAGTTACTCCTGGACGTTTACGACGCAGCTAGAATTCGTCATGCCCGTTTACGCGTTTTTTCTAGTATAGAATAGACAGATTGAACTATTTAAGCTTGTGACATCGTATGGAAAATTTGCTACTTTTTGCCTTGCATCGGTTGACACCTGATGTCTCGTAAACACGAGTGTTTGTTTTCTCTCTTCTATGTCATCCTTTTTTTGTTGCTGTATTACATTGCATTCTTTCTACTAACCAGCCGAACGTGCCTCTTCATTAACTCATATCCTCCATCCATGCTTTGCATGTTGTTACATTTTAATCACACGCCTTATTCTTTTCCAGGCGGGCTTCAATGCAAGACTGCTGTGACATCACGGACGCCTGATAGCACTGACCACTCGACCAACGAGGACGTCTTTTTTACTACACTGCAGCTGTTGATATGTGTACTCACCACCATCCAACTGGATACTCCTAGTCTCTCTCATTGCTAATAAATAAGCCAAACGCTCGTTGACTGTCTTTAATTATCCCCCCTGTCTAATATGCAACCACGCATTATTTTAAAATATGGTCACAACATTAATCCTCGTTGAGATATCGATGTGCCGGCAATGAATTATTGTTAACTGTTAGCAACTCATCCCATTTGTGGTCCTTTCGACCCATCTACTTGGAAGACTTTCTGGGAATCCCCTACTCCCTTTCGGGAACCCCTTGCGCCCTGCTTGTAGCATTTTCCGATATGCGTTTTTTGGTAGCCCTAATTTACTCTCAACCGCCTACTCTCCGATTTTTTGTCTTCGCAATAATCAGCTCCGAAATTCATTTTCCCACGCTTTCGGCAGGCTGTAGCTCCGTAACGCCTCGGAATTTCCCCCCGTTACCTGGCCTTTTTTCTTTATTTTTTACTGTAATATCACCTCCCGAAGTTTGTCGGTCCGTAACCTTACCACCCTGTATATAAAATCATAATAAATCACAGCCATATAAAATCCACTACTGCTCTACTGCTCCCATGTTGACCAGACGGTTTGGGAGAGGAGAGCCGAAGCTCTCCCTGTGATCGCCACTGTCTTTTATTCACAGCAGCTCCCCATATGTCCTCACGATGTTCGGTCAACACCGATTTTTTTAGCCCCCACTGGCAATCGAACCCTGAACCGCTCGCACTGAAGTCGAGCGCGCTACCGACTAGGCTACGCAGGAGCTCATAGATATATATATATATATATGGCTCCTATACTCTACATGTACGATTTCACTCAGCTACAGCTAATAATCACCTTAAAAGAAAATTTCACCGCAATGTTATATGTTTACGATCATTCCGTGGACAGATTGTAGTTACATTCAAATATATACCTACCTATCAAGTTAATATTTACTACTGTAATGGACGTTGTCATTATTATTCTGTCAGGTATCTTTCTGCGTACACTTTGGTAGAATGAACTTAATGAACTGACAACATACATGTATATATAAATATTATTAACCAGCTTACCTTCCTCTCTTTCAATCCCTCTCAAACACATACGCACACACGCACGCACAAATATAAATACATAGGCACAACCACCAGCGTGTTAACAGTCCGTATGGTTTAAGATGGAAGAGGAAATAACTGCCAGCGGACCTGAAGTTGAGAATGGATTTTACTAATAAAACAAACTTTCGTTGAAATTAAAGTATTACATTTATTGTTTATTATGCAGAAATATATCCTATAAATTGGTTATGCTTTGTAAATACGTCTGAGATTTTGAACAGGGACAAACGAATGGTTGTTACTTTCTAGGAAGAATTACTATTTACGTCTATTTCTCCATTGTTTTATTTTAGGGAATATCTGGGAATTCTACTTATAGTTTGGTGAATCCCTTGAGTTACCCCTGGATATTACTTAATTCTCAATTGAACTTCTAAACAATTTTGGATAGAACGGGCCTCGAGTCTTTGACAGTTTTTCATTTATAATAATATGCAGCATCAGTTATTTTAATGGTATTGGAAATACCAAGCTTCAGCATTTATTTAAAGATAAACAGATGAAGTAAAATAACTTTCGGCTATTGTTCAGTACCGTCGAAAATTACTATATGCACTCTTGCTTATTCTGCACGTGGAAGAATGTATATTTGCTGAACGAACAGAGTTTGAACACTTGTATGTGTTATATGTGTTACGATTATGTAATTGAGAATTTATAGAGCTAAACGGGATTACCAAAAATAAAAAAAGTAGAGCATAGGACAAATTTATACACTGTTTCATGAAACGAATCCTTGCCATAGGATAATTGAAGACTCACTTCTTACACTGATGATGTTTTTCTTTTAACCCATATCAAATACCATTTTACAGAAACGCTTAAAATTAAAAAAAAAAATAACGCTAAGGTTGCGCACAATCGACGGTTCCCAGTGCAAATAATAATGGTCTAAGGTTTGCTAACGTTGGTAAAACATTAACATTACATGGAACAAAAGTTAAACATATAAATCTACCCTGAAATACTTGTAAAATAATATGAATATTTATTTCTATTTGAGGAATGTTGGAGACTTCAAGGGTTTAATATTCTTAAGTGAATCTGCATGTCTTTAGTGTACGGAATAAATGTTTCACGTAATATAGAATATTGCAAGCTTCAATGCTGCTGATTAAAATCAATTATAGAAATAAAAAGTGAATTTCGAATATCAACCCAGAAGTAATAGGTCATTCATTGGAATTTTGGTCTCAGATGTATATAGAGCATAAAATCTAACGAATCGAAAGTATTCTTAATATTAAAGTAATACTCCTTGAAATTATTCAAACAGGGTATGAAGTATATACTAACTAAATATAAGAAAAAAAAATGCAAATATGTTTCTAACTAATGTACTAGGTAAAAAACACCTATAAGTTGAAAGTAAACTTTATGTAGGTTATATGAAGCATGAACGAAACTAATAACAGAATTTCCAACTACTTACATGGACAGACGATTCTGGAATCACCAAATGTTCTTCACAATATACAAATGTACTTTCAGATTCACGCTCCTGCTTCATCTCGCTAACTTCTTCTGACCACTGTTTTTTAACTTCAAGCTTAGTGCCTTTGACTAATGACTTTTTTGTCGAGACAATTGTTTCTTCGCAGGATAATGGATCTACATTATCCTCGATCTTTGCACCAATTGAACTGCATATCTGTTTGGAAAATACAAAGTAGTTTAAAATAAACATTTGCTTCCTTTAGAAACCGCATCAAGGGATAAACATGTAGCATCCCCTCACTTTCAGATTATTAGCTTCAGACGCCAGCCGTAGAGATTAGACTAAAATAATGTATCTATTTATTTTAAGATTTGTCACACCTATCAATATTTTATATGTAAAAATAACGCTGTTAAAACTTTTATCTATGAACACACTCAACTAATGTTAACAATCTCTAAATTATTTTTTTCAGCATACTTGTATCTTTACGAATATTCCGCGAAAGTGAGTAGTTAATACATGCAAGTTATCACTTAATACTAAAATGGGTGTAGTTATGCTTTTTCTATCAATATGCAGGCACGTTCACTTAGATACGGTCTTAAGAAACTAAAAATCCATATTTACAGAGTATATATTTTCTCATCTATAACTCTTTCTCTCACCCCATCCCATAGCACTGCGTTTTGCGACGTTTGCGGTTAAAAAATTAAATTTCAACAAGTAGCTTTTCTAACAAGATATCTAAAAAATATGTCCTCTGAAAGTTATTCAAAACTTCAAGTTCGTTTCATAGAAGACAAAGTCAATTACTGTCTATATTTAAAATTTCGAAGTTCCCTCACAAACAGTATTCCACGGACGGCTTTTTCAGAAATTTCAATGCTTGATTCTGCATATCCCATTTAGTATGTCACCTTTATTTTGAACGTTTATTTACTATTTTCGTTCAGTCATAAGTTCCGAAAAGTTCCGTCTAAACCATTTTAATTTGCACTACTAATTAGTTCTTCTAGCTTGCAAACGGTAAAAACTATCGATAAGTATTTTCTCCAGACGATGCTAAAAATTTAGCGCTTGTTTCAGCGGGAGCCAAATCCACCCATCTTTCCATTCATAATTTTGAAGTTGCCTCCCGTAGATGTTTTCCCAAAACGCCCCTGATTTCAGAAGCCTCACCATATGATTTGGGACATTTAATTTTATATTAACATTTTTTGGAGTTTTCTGTGTACTAGGAACTGAGTTATGGCCCTTCAACGGATTTCAAGAACAACCCTACATAAACGCGCAAGCACGTGTAAGACAGCTTTCGGTATGAGTTAAATTGAAAGTTTAAATAACCGCCAGCTAAAAGGTTTTTTAACAATCTATTTTGCAAATAACATAAACGTTTGTTGAAATGAATGTATATTTACTGTTGTCAATTAGGAATCATTTCAAAATAGTTAAGCAAAGGAAATGTTTAATTTTCAACATCTACGCAAGAGAAGTGTTTCATATATCCACATCGCGCAAACACACTGCCGTGATATGCTGGTAAGTAATTCTATTCGTGCCGATTTCCACGAACCTTTAGTTAACCAAATTATTGGGTTTCCTTTATTTTCCCTGCACCATAATTGAAAAATAACAGATTATGGAATCTTGGATGAAGCAAAACTCAAGAATTTATCAGTACAATCAGTTGCATTTCTAATATTATCGGAAATATATAGGCTCTATTTCTCTATGCTACTCGTTGTCAACAGCTCATAAACAAAATATTTGTTCATCCCGATTGCCTCCACTTCAATATATAAATAATATTGCGAAAGAGTTTCATTAAAAAAATGCAACACTATATGTAATGGGATTAACGCATTAATACAGAAAGAAAAAATATGAATTCTAAACGAAAATATGGATATTAAAGAGTGGAAAGTATGTGGCTGATTCACTCTTAATATCAATTGTATATGTAGCTACAGAGGCTTGATGTACAGAAAAAATCGGAAGTTGCGTCCATTTAAACTTTGGAAAATATGAACTTTCGTAATTTGAGGAAACAGTATAAATAATAAGGTCAAGTAAAGCACTGGTTCAAAATGAAACTGCTTTTTCAAGAGCATAGTATTCAATTATGACAAGAATGTCTAATATATGATAAGGGAAGACATGTATGTCTTATCTTCTTTTGATTTAACAACTTAAAATTCTTCATGACATACTAAAGCTTCTGTAATATGCGTACGTGAATCTAATATACTACAGACAGAAACACCCACATCCACAGGATAACAGAGTTCCCTTGCTTAAATTACCACTGCTGTAAAATGTACAGACTTTTCAAATCTACCAAATTGAACTACGCAATGTTCGATTGAATGGATGGTACAACTAATAAGTAGACAGTGTATCAACACTTAAATGGTACATATCCACGAAACCTAGTACTGTAAAATGTAAAAAAAAAAAGTTTGCATTGTACATTGGAATTGCGTAAGTGTATGATAAATTCATAAACATCACATACTTATTAGAAGATTTAGTAAAGATAGGAGAGTAGGTTTAAGAAAGCTGCGACGTTGACAAGTATCATAATTTATTAAAATAGGACGCGAGGTAATCATAGTATCCAAGGTTAAAAATGAAACGAAAGAAGGCATTTTGGATCTGTTGCATATGTCTGGCCATCTAATACTTAAGATATAAGTATGCTAAGTCACCATAGTCAATACGTTACAGTATGAACATCAATATAGATATACTCTAACCAAGGTAAATAAGAACGTTTTCATTCGACGTAGAGTACAAGGAAATGCAAGCTTTGATACAATCACGATTAACATTATCATTGTCCACAGCCAATCCGGTAACGAATATAATATTCGCTAGAACCATAGCTTTGGATTTATTTGTGTTAATGCACAAACTGATATACTGACCATGTCAGTAAGATTTACAAACCTTGATTCATTTTATTTATTCCATGAAGCACATCTGCGAGCGAGGAAAATATTAAAGATCATAACGGTAGCAGAGTAGATCATCAGCTGTGTCACTGAGGTAGATAGCTAAAAGAAGACTTAACACACGGCCTTGATGGACATCAGATGAAATTATTATTAACGATGATGATTTGTTATTAGCGGAGACGAAATGTTAGCGATCGATCTGGTAGAAATGACACTCAAAATTCCGCAGTTTCTGAGTAATAGAGAAAGGAACTATTTTAGTTATAAATCATGACATAGTAGCAAACAGATTGAGAGGAGATGGTATAGACAAAAGTACCAGTATTGTTGGATGCCTATGGTCTAAGGCCTCACACAAACCTGTTGTTACTTGCAACAAAGCAGCATTAATGCTACGGTTAGATCTGAATCATGAATGTAAAGGTGTTAGTAGTTTATCACCCGCCTTGCTTTCGATTTGATCTTTAACATCATATTCGAATTACCTTGAGAAAATCGAGTGAATGCAAATTCGCCCGAAATTTGTTGCACTATTCACAGTTCTAATTTGGGCAAAGGACGTACCAAGACCACTTTCCAAATTAATGAGAATATTTCATAATTCATTGAAATATTAAATATGTCAGTACAATAAGCTAGGATATGAGGCAGGATAATTGTTTTAAAAATGCATTAAAATTTGATAGACGCTTACTGCATTCTACTTAACGTAATAATAATATTACACAGAATTTACCAAAAACTAATCCCGTTTCCGACGACGGTAGATGATTAATCTTGTTTCACAGTCGTGTGATCTACGTGAGGTGTAACGTTGAACAAACGAACTTATGAATGACATAGCGCCTTCTGCAAATCTGTAGGCGATATAAGTGAAATTGTGAGGTAACACCTTGGTAGTTTGTGTAATAGGACAATAGCCGCTAACTTAAACAGTTTTCAATCAACCGCAGCATTGTACCTGCGGAATGGAGAGGTGGAGAAATATTAAAAAAAAAGGCCAAACTATCCGGGTGAGCAAAAATTCTGACAAACACAAATCACAGATTCCTGAAAAGTGAAATAATTTAAAACGGTTCAAACGATTCCCTCCGTTTGGCAAGAGTTCAGGAGCACACATTTCCATTAGAACAAAGAAAAATAACCAAAATATCTCTGATATAAGAATAGCATCTGTACAAAAACCTTTGGATTCGTTCATCGGAAATGGACATTAGACGAGTAGTAATTTATATCTGTGAAACTACCAATCAAGGCTCATACATTTTTCACTCGATGGACGTGTCTCGGAGTTGCGAAAGAGCTATGCATCATAGAGATGCACAATGTACACCACGGAATATGGCGGTTTAGTATTAAAGCGAGAGTGTTTCACATGATTCGGTGTGGGACTACAAGTTGTTGTTTGTCGCTTCATGGGGGCAGAGTCGTGCTGCAAATTTCAAGACTATGAAATGTTCCCACATTATTATTTTTTTAAATAACTGAGTGTTCTTATTTGTAATGTAGCAACGTCAAGTAGATATTGATATTATTTATTTGTTGGGGTCAGTGATTTAAAGACAGATCAAACAGAAAATTTCGAAGAAAAAAAAGCTGGTAAAGACCTCGGTATTATTGACAAAATCGATTCCTTTCCCGTTTCTTCACGATTAATCTATAGAGCAGATATTTATGCCTTTTTCAACAACTTCAGTTAATGGTTTAGAGAATCTTCATGTATTTCACGGCTTCTTAACGATTCGTAGATTTATTGAAAAAAAATGACACACTTATCCAATATGCTTTTTCGCCTCTCTGCACTGGATTCTGGTTGAATGAGCTGGTTGAATAGGCCTATATAACGAAGATCCGGTTGGCCTTGCATTGCACACTAATAATAAAGTGATAGGAATGTATTTTACAATACAAAAGCGAAATAACTATATTTTATTTTCTGGTATACTCAGACAAAGAATAGCATGACAGAATACTGCAAATAAAATACAGTTGCAAACACAACGCATATTACCTTATTATAATGCACTAAATTAAATTTTTCGAATAAATTTCCACTATACATTCATTTTCAATTATATGTCTTTACATATACTCATAATATTACAATTAAATATTGAATAGCAGGCATAATATTCACAGTAGCATAAAATAAATTGCAAAACCGAGACTCGTGTTTCTTTAATATCCAATTCCTTGAAATGTATTTAAGGTAACAATCTCATTATTTTATAAAAAAATTGTTACAAAAGTATTCAGAAAGATTGTATTGGAAAACGACAATTATTTTCTTGGGCTAGAAAAGAATAACCCACAAACATATTTATAAATATTTTCATATACGAGCCGAACTACGCCTTGAAACTGTTCAGATTTTGATCGGGTTTATTATATATGTAAACTTTCATAAAACAGGAATGTTCTTAGTTTATTGCAAAACATTTATTAGAAAAGTTTGTGATTAGGGATGTTATTAAGATCGAGCAAGAAACAAGAGTTTTCGGTTACATTAAAACGTTCCATCACAACGCAAGGATATATATGATCTTGGCTCCAAGCCAGAAGGAATCGATTGAATACAAATATAAGGAACACAATTTTGTTTCAGCGAGCCCTAATACAAATTGTATTATTCAAAATGTTTATTTCTACCAAAAATTGGCATTTCAAAAATTTAAAAATGACTAAATAATGTCAGGTGCCTTGAAATGGCAAAAATAATATTTATTTCCAGACTAGCACGAAAAATAGGAAAATAATATTTTTTTTCCAGGCACTCATTTTTCTGTTTACCTAAGTCAGTAGCTGCGTTACGGAAAGAAAATATTTCAATCCTGGAGATGACGCACAATAGAGACAATGCACAAATGCGTATTGAACATGCAGCAGCTAGTCCCAGAAAAATATGGAACGTCTGACAATAAAAACCCTGAATATGGTTCTTATAAACAACTGACCATCAAACTTGCCCAGTAGAGCACTTACCTCAACAAAAGTATCCGATACTTCCATCTTCTCGTCCTTCACTTCTTTGAACTCTTGCGAGACCGCAGAGCTGCCAAATTTTGTAGTGCCATTAAAATCCATATTTCTTATTTACATCAATAATGCACATCAAGTACACCACATCTAATGCTAAGCGTATCTGAAACAAAAGAAATTATATGTGTTGAATTGAAAGATTAGTTCAACATTAAAAGCAACAGCAATAAATAAGGCAATAAAGCAGCCCCAATTTTGACACATAAGTAGCAAATTATTAAATGTACCGTTTGAGTGATTCGTCACAACGGGGAAAAACGGAACAGAATTGTTCATTGGTCAATCGCCTCTGGGCCGCCATAGGCGTTCAGAACTGCTGCAACATGGCGCGTGTAGAATGAATGGTTGGAAGTCCTACTGGGGTATGGGAGCCATGCTTCTTAGACACGTCGCCAAGGTTTATCACGTTAACTGTGGGAGAGAGGTCGCTGTAGCATATACTGTGATACTTTGTATTAACTCGCGTCTTATACACCTTCCTTAAATTCTTATTGTTGTATTTTGGAATTGACAAATTTATGCTTACATGTGACTAAACCTCATTATATAACTAAGACATGCTAATAATTATAAAACAATATTTCAATTTACAAAAAAACAGATATAAAATTACAGTTCAAAACAATCGTGTTTATTTTAGATGGCTCAACTGATCCCGGAAAAAACAGATGAAATAGTGGAAGAGAATAACTTGAATATTATAGTTACTTCTATACTATGTACTGTATAAAGCTTTTTTTTTTTCATGTTTGTTTTATATCTTTTTTTTAAATAAAAAAAAGCTTTAAAATTCTGCCTGGCTGTTGTACATAGCACATGAATATGATACCAAACTCTTAAAAATCATATCTAAATTTTAAGTGATGTGATTGTTTTTAAAGTGTGTGGATTCTGAATAACATCCGAATATTAAAACTGCAGCAAGACAGAAAAATAGCGGTTAGATATATTATTTGTATTCACATTTCTAGTCTTAGTTTTACATTCCGATGCTCTATACTTTAACACTTGAAAATTTTCAACACTTAATATGTATGTGCCTTTGTACACTAACCGTACGTTGTACTTTGAGGCGCTTTACTCTCAACCCTGCTTTCTCTGTCATAAAAAGACTGTGGAAACTTCCAAAGGACTCGAGTATTTTGCCCAACCTTCTCACTTCATAAAAATATATACATATGCGAAGTTTTTGCCTAATAACGTATCAGCGTGTATCAGATTGCTGGTTACAAATGCCGTACAATACCGTTGTCTTCTTAACGTAACATTTTCAGGAAAATTAATCACATTGACAGTTTAAGAGAACTTCTCATAAACATATATTCAGGAGTAATTAATCATCCCATATTTATTGAGCTATTTTCTAAATCTATTTCTTGTTGGTAATTTACTTACCTTCCATCAAGATATAGCCTGCACGTCTACGTAGAATGCTGTTAACAATTAGGTGACTAGAAGTTTGGCTAAATAAGGATATGGGCAATTCCACGGTAAGGTAAACCTAAACACTAAATTTCGAAAACTGTCAAAGTAGCTTATTATTTTACGTAAATGGTAGAAAACACATTTAAATGATGTTAATCTGAAAGTAGATTTTTTAAATTTTATTTTAAGTGAATTTTGCAGGGTCTGTAACATTGTTCACGACTTGATTCTTTCATGGAAGTTAATTTGTATCTAACTTGTCAACACTGCATTTGGCGATGTTATTTTATTAGGATAGCACACACGTGCTCAGAGAAACTTTTGGCCGGTTCACCGACCTTCCCTAAATGTTAAGAGAGCGTTAAATCCATTTAACGCTTCCTTATAGCACCAGAGTGTTTCACCAACCTCCCTTAAGTTTAACAGTCCCCCAAACTCGTCTTTAACTTAACCTCCTCAGTCCTTTTGTCGAGCAGGCTGAACACTTTTCTGTATTCACGCATGAGCATCAATACAGAGTAAATCACGTCAAAGCCCGTCGGGTAGCAGGCTGAACATCGTTCTTCAACAGGGACTTGCGGGAAGTGATATGCATTTGTTTGCTTCCCGTCACGTGACGTGATTTGAGTGCATGGTGCACGAAGATGGACATACCCTCGACCTCCAGAAAAAAAGGTAAGTTTCTTTTTTGATCCTTTTTGTTTTTAGTTTTTGTTTTCTGTTTTACTTACTATTCAATGTTTGAACCTTCCGAGCAAATATGTTTTATAAATTGTATGAAATTATATGATGTAAGAATAGTGCAATAAAAAAAATGTAAAGCCTGCTGAACATTTGGACACAATGCTTTCTTCCTGAAGGTATTTTTTTCTAATTATGGGTAAATATTGCGAGTCTACTTTAGTTATTATTTCTTCCAATTGAACGCTCTTTTTGCAGCAGGAAGGTTATGTGGGTTGTAATCTGCAGCTGATAACGCGATGTAAAAAAGCAGGTGCTATCAATGGGCTTTGAACTGAGTACTAGGGATAAAAGAAAGCAATGCGAGTAAATGAATATATCTCTGTTTCATATATTGAATAGAATGTTATCTCGGTGAAACACATGCTTTTTTAAAAAAATAAATTTTCTTCCAGATATTCTGCCGGACCCTGAAGCAATACTGCAGGTCCTTGAAGTGAGTGATATTGAGCTGCAATGGAGTGATGACGATGATGATCCCGATTATGTTCTTCCGCAGCCTTTACCAGAAATTTGTTGAGTGACTCAGGCTCGGAGACTGACACGGTGGGTGAATATAAATGTTTTTTATAGAGATGTTCTCGGGATATCAGCCAGGTGAAGTCCGACGATAGAGCCGACGTTTCAAGAACAGACATTGTTCTCATCTTCAGGGCAAGTGTACTGAGACCAGTTCAGGTGTACTATATATAGTAACGATAGGGGGCGGAGCTTAAGAATCCGTGTCTCTGATTGGTTGGCCTATAGCTTGACGCTGATTGATCGTTTTCATGTATGCTTTCTTTATGACTGGTGTCCAAGTCTGACTAAGTTGAAATCCTGTATCTCTGTTGACATTATTAGGTTCTTGTAGTATGGCAAGTGATTCTTTTATGATCCTATCCCAGTAATTGGAGCTCTTTGAGATAATTTTAGTGTCAGAAAATAAAATTCTATGTCCTTCTGTTATGCTGTGTTCTGCCAGGCCTGATTTCTCCGGATAAAATAGCTTGATGTATCTTTCATGCTCCTTGCATCGATGTTCTACTGTTCGTCCTGTTTGTCCTATGTATGTTTTTCCGCATTCACAAGGAATGCAGTATACTCCTGGTGTCTTAAGATCCAAGTCGTCTTTAACTGGACGAAGTAAGTTTCTGATTTTTGACGGCGGTCTGTGAATGGTTTTGATGTTGTGTCTCCTCAGGATTCTTGCAAGCTTTCCAGAAAGTTTACCAGTGTAGGGCAGGACTGCAATATTGACAGGATCTTCAGTTTCTGGGGTGGTCTTCTTCTTGCTGGAAAAGGTCCTTTTTTAGGGTCAAACGAATGTCATCTTTCTTGTATCCATTCTGCAGTAAGGTCTTCTTGAGATGTTCCAGTTCACTAGGGAGGCTTTCTTGGTCTGAGATGGCTTTTGCTCTAAGTGCAAGTGTGCTGATGACTGTATTGCGCTGCGATTTATGGTGAAATCGCTGGTCTCAGTACACTTGCCCTGAAGATGAGAACAATGTCTGTTCTTGAAACGTCGGCTCTATCGTCGGACTTCACCTGGCTGATATCCCGAGAACATCTCTATAATATTCGCCGCCAGGAAAGCTTCAATTCTTATTATAAATGTTTTTGTTTTTAAAAATATGAGTATGGTAAAGCACAATAATAATTATTGGGTATACAATAGCGTATGCATTGATTGTCAACCACTTGCGGTCCCGCCGAAACTCGAACCTGGGACTGCTTGAAACAAGGCAATAAGCTCCAAGGACGCTTGTTTTCTCCCCAAAATACTTACACGGCTAATATTTTGCTCTTTTTCAGCAATGAAAACTTTTTTTTCTTTGGAAGACTTACGTGTTTCTTGGTTTACTTGCAGGTTAAAAGTACTACAAAGGCAGTTGGAGGAAGAAATCGGGGCATGAGATGGCGTCATAAAAAATTCGAACCCCAAAATATCTCAAAGTACGAAGCAACGAATATAGAACCTGTTAGAGAAAGAAGTTCTTGGACTCAGATGGATTATTTTTCGGAATATTATAATGACGAGTTTTTGAAGAAAACAACAACAGAAACTAACATCAGAGGACTTCAGGCACAATCAGTAGTGGATTTGAGAACGAATAAACACGAAATTAAGAAATTTATTGGTACACACATTGTTTAGGTATTCGCAGAATCAGGCTTTGCTATCGTCCGATGCTAAGAATTCCAATACTAACACAAATTCCCAGGGATAGAATGTACAAACCCCGAAACCATCTTCATGTAGTTAATAATATGGATGTGTCCGATGAGGAAAAGCAGAAGAATAGGTTGTGGAAGGTACAATCAATTTTAAATACTTTTAAATCTGCTTGTTCGAAACTCCCTCGTCCTGCAGAAGTTTGCGTGGATGAGCAAATGATCCCTTTCACTGGAAAAACTGCTCTTCGACAGTATGTTCCAGGAAAACCAGACCCTTTTGGACTGAAAGTGTTTGTCTTCGCAACACCAATGGTCAAGTTTTTGATTTTATAATATACCAAGGAGCTACTACATGGCCAGACACAAATGATGAAGGTCTTAGTATAGGAGGACGAGTTGTAAAGGAACTTGGTAAAACCCTGAACAAAGGTACCAAACTTTATTTCGACAGGTATTTTACGAGTATACCTCTCCTAGATTACTTGCGCGAAAATGACATACTTGCTACCATAACATGTATGACATCAAAACTGCGAGTTCGTTTCCAATAAGTGAAGGATTCCGAGTTGAAGAAGACAGGTAGGTAGAGGGTCGTTCGATGAACTTGTTCGAGAGGATGAAAAAAATTGGCGTAATCAAGTGGATGGATAACAAATCTGTTCTATTAGCTTCAGCATGTCATGGGTTTGAACCGTTAACAAATGCTAACCAATATTGCAGGAAGAGGAAAGAGTATATCGAAGTACCACGGCCCAATGTAGTGAATGTTTACAATACTAATATGGATGGAGTGGACATGAATATCAGAATGATAGTCTTGTACAGAATATACAGTAGAACGAAAAAGTGGCCTGTCAAAGTCTTTTGGCATTTTATCAAATCAATATAATTTCAATTTTGTATTGTTTGTTGTCAAAATTTCACAATGCATTTACATTGTCATAGGAAACTTTATCACATATATGAATAAAGTGTGTCCAATTGTTCAGCCTGCTGAGCATGACGTCACGTGTAATCCATGATATCACAGACGCAAAATACAGCGTTTTTATAAGAAACTGGTTATATGTTATTGATTTAACACGACCATCTCGTTATTGGTTATAAAACACCTCCTCGGGACTGAAGAGGTTAAGGACTTGATTTTCCTCCCTCAAATGTTTAACGCGACCTTAAATTAGGTAGTAATATGGCGGACAACTATGCTGTTTATGACGCAGAGCTCTTGTACATCGAGTATTTAGAAAACATCGGACC
Organism: Lepisma saccharinum; assembly: GCA_022664845.1. Classification (NCBI taxonomy): domain Eukaryota; kingdom Metazoa; phylum Arthropoda; class Insecta; order Zygentoma; family Lepismatidae; genus Lepisma; species Lepisma saccharinum. Next base: position 15,200 of record JAGDQP010027102.1, read on the forward strand.
GGAAAGAATAATTCAGGACAGACCGAATACTTTCCAAATTTATAATGAACTGCAATTTCAACAGCAATACCGGATCAGGGAAAGTGTTGTGCTAAAAGTGTTGGACGAAACTGAACATCATTTGGAGTACCCAACAGATATAAATTATCCACTGACACCTATTGAACAACTTCTCATTACTCTGCGGTTTTATACAACTGGTACTTTTCAAATAGTGATGGGTGATGTGAACGGAGTGTCCAAGTGTAGGTGTATTCACAAAGTATCGAGTGCAATTACTTTTCGTAGGGAACGCTATGTAACATTTCCTGCAATCGAAGAAATGCAGACTGTTGTCCAACAGTTTTATAATATTGCTCGATTGCCTGGTGTTCTTGGAAGTATTGACTGTACTCATATAAATATGCAATCACCTGGAGGCAATATGGGTGAAATGTTTCGGAACAGGAAGGGGTATTTTTCCTTGAACGTCCAGACAATATGAGATTCACAGCTTTTAATTCGTGATATTGTGGCACGTTGGCCAGGTCGCGTGCATGACAGTATTGTTTACCAGAACTGTGAGAAAAGAATGCGGTTTGAGACTGGCAGAACTCCGGATGGATCACTTCTTCTGGGTGGCAACGGTTATCCTTTGAAAAAATATTTGATGACCCCATTACTAAATCCTTTGACACGTGCAGAAAGTAACTACAACAGGATCCATATAAAGACAAGAAATACAGTTGAAAGACAGCATGGGCTCTGGAAAAGGCGTTTTCCTGCATTGCAAATTGGTCTGCGTACAACAGTTGATCATGTTATGATTATCATTGTTGCTTGTGCAGTTTTGCACAACATTGCAAGACTAAAAGATGATTAAGATCCACCTGATGATTCTGTCTTGCATTAGTATTTACGAAATATTTATTTATTTATTTATTTAGTGACAACAAAACAGGCAATGGCCGAATTATAGTGTTGAGCTTTACAAAGTAGTTGTACAGAGTTTATTGACAATTGCATCTCTAAATTCTTTAGGTGACATATAGCATACGTCCAGATCATTGTGAACTGTACAGAGTTGGTTATATATAGTACGAATTCTCCAGATTGGTGACCTCATCAATATATTCGTTCTTGCCTTTTTACAGTGGAAAAGACCAGTATTATTAACGCGAGTTTTAGATGATGGGACACGAAACTGTAATGTTGAAACTAAATCCATACAATCTAACTTATTTTGAACAATTTTTTGAAGAAATAACAGATCAACAATGTTGCGCCTTTGCTCTAAGCTCTGAGTTCTCAATGACTGCATTGTAACTATCTTAAGCAGGATAGATTCGAGTTTCTTTAAAAGTCAGGAATTTAAGAAATTTTGATTGGATTTTCTCTAATTGTTGTCAATGTTTCAATTGATATGGATTCCAAATAGAAGAAGCATATTCTACCTTGGAGCGAACATAAGCATAGTAAATTTTTTTCAATGTTGATATGTTGTTGAACTTCAAGGCTCATTTGTTATATTTGTAACATGTATGTTAAAAGTCAATTTCGAGTGAAAACTGACACCAAGATCCTTAACTACAGTAGGTCTGTTTAGTACAATTTTATTAATGGAATAATCAAATTGATGAGTGGTTTTAATTCTATTAAACGATGATACTTTACATTTACTTATGTTGACTCCAAGTTGATTAATAGCACACCAGTTTGCAATATTATCTAAGCTTTGCTGAAGACTTATGCAGTCTCCGATAGAGTTGACTTTTGTATATATTTTAAAGTCATCTGCAAATAACAATTTTTCATTATCAGACACACAATCAGGAAGGTCATTAACAAATAAGAGGAATAACAAAGGTCCTAGGTTAGAACCTTGAGGAACTCCTGAGAGTGCAGAATATTCATATGATTTGTATTCTTTATAGACAACAGATTGCTTGCGATTTGTTAAGTACGAATAGAGGAGCCTAATCACAGTGGGTGAGAAGTGATAGTGATTTAATTTTTCCAGTAATATATTGTGATTAACCCTGTCAAATGCTTTTTCAAAGTCAAAATAAATCACATCAACTTGCTTGCCTTAGTCCATCGAATTTGCTATGTAGTCCATAACAAGTGCTAAGTTTGTTACCGTGGATTTCTGAGAAACAAAGCCATGCTGCTTAGTTGAAATAACTGGTTGAATATGATTACCAATTCTCTTGTATAAGATCTCTTCAAATACTTTTGCAAAAGCTGGTAATATTACAATTGGCCTGAAATCATTAATGTCTCTACTATTATTAGGTTTTGGGATAGGACAAACCAGGGCAGATTTTCATTTGTCGGGGAAAGTACATGTTTTTAGAGATAAGTTAAATGCTACCAATAGGGGATATTTAAATATATCAACACATCCCTTAACTACATATGAGGGTATGCCATCAGAACCAACTGTCGTTTTCGATTTCAAATTTCTGATAGCATTTTCAACTTCCTTTAGTTGAATTTGGTCAATCCACAATGTCCCTATTTCATCATTTCTATTACTAACAGCATCACCATTAAGATTATTATATGTGTGAGAGGAGAATAGAAATACCGATTGAAAATACTGAGCGAATGCATTTCCTATCTCATCATTCCTAGACAGCTCCTGACCTTAAAATTTTAATACATTTGGCGGTAGGTGCCTTTTTTATTTTTGATAAAATTCCACAGTTCGCTCGAGTTGGTATTAATATTATTTTCAGAATTAATTATAAAACTCTTATAAGCAATTCTAATGTCTTTCTAATTTCCCTACGTAATCGAGCAAATTCTTGATAGAAAGGTGCTGAGTTCATGGTTTTGACCCTGGATTGTTTATGATAATATGCCTTGACCTTAAGTTTTCTAATATCTTTGGTGAACCAACACTGATACTTTGAAACAGTACTTATTTTACGAGGAACACACCTATCAAATATTTCATAGACAATATCATACAATTTAGTCACTAAGTTATTAACATTCCGATACACTTGTAAGAATTTCCAATCAATAGCTTGTAGTTCCTGATACAACATCAGAAAATTTGCCTTCCTAAAATTATAATAATAAGTGTTACTTTTCTGCTTTTCATCATCATCTCAAAGACCATCTTCAACAATCCAACCTAGATATTCCAATTATATATCTTCCCAATAAAAGGGCGTAACCCTTTAAATGAGTAGTAGTCACGGCTTAACTGTGGCTACTTTGCACAAAAAAAATGCAGAGCAGTCCTGTGCAGAGCATCACACAAAACGATTTTATTTTTGAAGGGGCCAAAAATGGGTGCTATAAGCTCTGGTCCTTAATGAAATATTTGACTTATTGGGATTACTCACCCTGAAATTTGTACTGCCCAATTTTTGGCACTTCTAAGATTTTATTTAAACGAAGCTTAAAAATATTGCTCAGGACACGTTGCTTATTGTTTCTTTCGTGACGTTTGCACATGAAACGCGTTTTCATTATTGGCCGTGGTTATGCTGATAACCCACATAGCACAGTAAGCTTGCACCAAGCTTGATGCAAGCTTGCCACGTCAAGTATATCTGCTTGGATCAAGCTTGCCATGACAAGCCTGCAAGCTTAAATCAAGCGTATTAGTTGGCATGCGACAAGCATGTAGCAAGAATGTCATAATATGTCTGAAACAATCTTGACATAACAAGCATGAAACAATCTTGCCATAATATGCCTGAAACAAGCTTGTCATAACAAGGACGAAACAAACTTCTTATAACAAACTTGATGCAAGCTTTCCATAAGAAACTAGATGCAAGCATTTCGGACCGATACTGACTTAAAATACCATCTACGTAAACCAGCAATGATGGCAGGTGTTGACAGTTCTAAAGTCGTCAATACTAGCTTTATCTGCTCCTCCCGCTTCCAAGATGTGGAAAACTAATACAGGGGTTATCGCCTGTGACAGATTTTTGTGATAATTTACCAGAAAAGCTCGTGCCACAGCCGATAACCCGTGTGTTAGTCCTGTAAATCTTAGAAGAGGGAGGAGGAGATGGAAGCAAGATTTTATTTCAGCTCGACTCGCAGGGCTGGGCAGCCATTCTGGGAACCTCCGGAGCACACTTGGAAGCACATCCGGGTACAACACAGAACTTTTGCCTAAACAGAACTTTTGAGTAAACAGTACTTTTGCGTATGCCCACCGCTAAAAGGGGGCTGCGCCTCCACCGCGGATCACGCCGCCCAGCTCCCTTCCGACGCACCTCGACCCCCTCTTGCACACCGAGCGATGCCCTGGTGGGTTTGTATACATCCTAGATTTTAGTGACCTCTTTTAAAATTATAAATCACAACTTTTACTAAATTTCCTTTTGTGTATTTACATAAAAAACGAAAATACTTTAATTTCTTTAAAAAATATATATGTTAAAAGTCCACGCCAGGGTTTGAATCAGGGACTTTTGGATCCGTTTCCCGACGTCTTGACTACAAGATCTAACTGTGGCTGTCAGCTTGAGCACTTCTCGCTGTTACTTATCGTTAAACACAAGCGAGAGTGGGGTATTCCTACCGGAAATGTTTCCAATGAGTTGCAATATGGCTGCCCAGCCCTGCGGGAAGAGCTGATTAAAGAATCTTGCATGCAGGTAGATCGAAATAAAATCTTACCGACCCACCTTTCTTCGACTCCTCAGATTCCGGGCAGTGTGCATTGGCGATTGTGCGCGCAAACTGCAAGGTTTTTTTTTTTCAGAACTGGCTTCACAGTCGCAGGGTTATTCGTACCGGAAGTGTTTTCAATATGCTTCCAATATGGCTGCCAAGCCGTGCAGGTAGATCTGAAAAAAGAAATCTTGCGCGGAAACGGGCATCAACCAAGTTCACTTACCCAAAGTTCCAGATAGGTTGCAACTGCCGAGATTTATCTCTGATATTACAGCAAACTAAGCCGACGTATTCGTAAAACTTTCGTAAACTTTATTTTCATATGGGCCAGCCTAGTAACTTTGAAAATCGGCCCGTCACGATCCACACCCATGCCCCTTCCGGGGTCGAACCAGGGACCTTCGAGCCGATAGTCTAGCGTCACAGACCGCTCGGCCACCCGGCCTGCGCGATGTGTTCATGTGGGTTGGTTAACGATGTCAGCGACGTGATGATTCCGGGTTTCAAATCCCGGCTGGTGCGTGAATATTTGGGAATTTTTAGAAACTTAACAGGTAATATACTCGAGACGGGCTGAAGTATTTAGTTAATAAATTCGCCATAAAATAAATAAAGTTCAGCGTGTGCTCCAGAATTTGTAGATTCATGTTACATTACAAATTGTTACATTACAGGGAAGAAAATTAAACGATTGAAAAGGACCTGTCAGTTTCAGAATCTTCCGTGGGGTTCTAATGGTTACGGTCGCAGGTTTCGGATCAAGGTTTGGGAGGCATGCAGGTTCGAAATTGTTTTCGCCCATCCTGACTGAGAATTTAACTCAGTTTCATCACTCACCAGGGTCTAGATTCTACCTATATTTCCATCCCTACCGCGGAAGAGTACTAGACAACGGATGTCATTTTCAAACTTGAAAATTTTTAAAGGCATAGTTGCCTATTTTTACTATAAAATATAAATTATTTATGTAATTAATATATGACGCCAAGGATACGAGGGGACTCTCGTTTATCCATTTCAGGTTTAAACCAGTATGGACTAGATTGTCAGTTCTGAATAAATCTTTTACGTTTGTTATCGCTGTGCAGCCCGGTTTTTTTTAAATTTATATCTTAATTCTTGCAAAAGATTATTTTCAGCATGTACTTTTATATCCACATTCCAGTACGTAAAAGACTCTAGAATTAAGACATAAACAATAAATCGGACCTCACAGCGGTAACAGGCGCAAGAAATTAGAGTTAGAGCTGAAAATTTAGTTAATATTAATTTAAACTGGTGTCTGTCTTTGAACACTAACCTATCACTCCAGTATCGTTACGCAAAGATCGTTGGTCGTTACAAAACATAACTTGTTGTTACATCGCAAAATGTTTCGTTTCGAATGAAAACTCAAAAGATTTTAACGTGTGTGGTTGTATCATCGACCTCCATTAATACGATCCTGGACTGACTGCAGCCATTGAAAATTTCATGAATATGTGAAGCTAGGGAGCGGAGAGGACACTTAATCTCGTTTGTCCACTTCCAGTCTAAAACAATATGGACCAAATTTTCCATTCTAACTCATTTCTTTACGCTTGACATCGCTGTGTGGCCCGTTTTTTAATTTGTGTCTTAATTATTGCAAAAAGGTAAATATTATTTGCAGTATTTTCTACTGTATACAGAGTACGATATTTGAATTTAATAATTTGATTTCGTCTGAAAATTAATGAGCTCTGGGGACTACACTATTAAACGCTAACGAAGTATAAAACGCTCTTTGTTTAGGCCTACTTCTGTATCCAATATAATGCCTTTTATTGCCGTTTGCTGTTACCCTTTCAGGTCACCTATTGCCGACTGGTCCAATACTGGTACGAACATCGTATGTGTGATTCTATATTTTTGTTTCCTTACAAATCTGTTGCATACGCTCAAAGAATTTCTAAAATGATCTGAGAAGTGTGTTTTTTAATAATTGAACACGGTCGTCATGGGTGAGGGAACTGTACTAATCAGTCATGTGTACGTTTTCCCCATTCAGTAGAGGATAAAAAGTTTTTCTATCACCATAAACAAAAGGTTAGAAAGATTATTTGATTATCATTGTCAATTTTCTATAATTTCTGTTGAAAGAGAAAGAGTTGCCTGTATAAAAATACAAAATAATAATTTACTGCTACATTTAAACTCTAGTGCATACCCATTCAGGTTTCTGTACAAGGGATTAAAACGTGTCCGTCTTGAAGGTGAGATTTACCGGTAAAGGTCTTTCGTTAAGTGTCCATCTGGGAGGAACGAAAGCAGGTACGTTAAATAATTTCTGCACGTTTTTGTCTCCTTCACTACAATGGTTACGTTAGAAATAAATTTACCCAATGAAGCAGAAAATCAGTATTTAAAATGTTATTTCTTATTAGTGCGTTACTAGACTAACTCGAAGGGGCTCCAACTTCCAAAGAGCCTTCTAAATGGGATAATTAATTTTACAGGTGATTTGAAGGAGGAGAAAATGTAATAAGACAGTGCAAATGCCAGGAGGGTGTTTATTTGGCAACAATGTTCATAGAAGAAGAAGGGAATTGCAGTGTTCTAAGTTCTGTCATCTAATTGGCGACGGAGGTAAGATATTGATATTTCATGGACATCTTTTGTCTTGTTTAGAAGAAAATAAAGGCTCTGCTACGGAAACGACTCGAAAATAACAACAAAGCAGCTTTAGATGCTACTTTACATGCAAAAAGTAATTTCCTTTTTGGCAAAGTACATTCAAAATAAGAAAAAGTGTCTTTGGAAGCGTCTGAATAATTACAGGAAATAAATAAACATGTGTTTATTTTTTGAAATCATATTGATAACATGTGGCTTTAGAGGTGGTATAACAATAAAAGAAAAGAGAAATGGAAAAAAGCATTGTTGGTAGATTATGTTGAATTTTAATGGAATAATTATGACAAGAAGGTTATTACACCGTGTAACGAACGCCTTTCTAGCATAATAAACTGGATTCCTCGCCAAACTATCTGGTTCAGTGCAATATTACGATTTATACCTACTACGCAAAGTGAATTTAACACGTTGAATACGAAATCATGTGTGATAAAAATGTATATATTTTTTTCCCCCCCGAGCGGAGCTTCTGGTTTCCGTATCCTAAAATTCAGTACTTAGCATATCGAACGCATTTTTGTTTCAATTTAGTATACGTAAGAAAACCTTACGCTATAAGATGTGCGGAAAAACTTTGTTTAGAATGCGAGATATATTTATTTCATTAGCACCCTTGTACACGAGATTAATGTTCTATTTTTTAATGAGCTTTGAACATTTTTGTTTCAGGCTGAGCTAAATTTTCTAATTTAAGTAATATTTGTCACAGGGAGTCTTAATACAAAAGGTAATTTTGTAATCGATATTTCTAACAAGAACAAACATTTTCCAACATCAATCATCAAATTATTTGATGGTTCCTGAGATGGGTACGATATCTATCTATCTATCTACCTA
>JAGDQP010027103.1:0-13063 GCA_022664845.1 Lepisma saccharinum
TTTCGCATGTCTTTATTTGACAGTTTTTTTACAAATAACATTTTTCTCCTTCGATTCTGGTTAGAATTTATTTTAAGGCCTTTAGGCAGCTATGGCTCAGGCCGTATGGATGATGATGGGATGAATTGGTGGAATGAAGAAAGTGGGAGGAAACGGGAGCACCCCGAGAAAACCCACGCACACGGTGTTTGTCCACCACAAAGCCCACATGGCACGAGCAGGGATCGATCCGACGACCCCTAGCACCAGAGGTGAGCGCTCTACCAACTGAGCCACCGTGGCCCCTTCGATTCTGGTGTTCGCTTAATTGTTTTACTTGTAAAGAATGCAAAAACGAATATTTCCTGAAAATTTGTCACGAAAATATTAGTAAATAATGAAATTATAACCGAAAAACAAAATTATCAAGAAATGATAAAAAAAAAAGTCCAAAACTGTGAACTTGGCAACATAGGGAAATTTACGGGGAGATTGAGAGGCAAGAAGGGATATTTCTCTTCGCTTTATGAAACAGTGTATATTTTTAGTATTACCAGCAACTGAGATTACAGTCAATATTCTTTCAAATAAAACATTACACAAGCAAAAGTTACAGATACAACACATTCATTGCATAATCATGTAGCAGAAACAATTACATCCCCGAGAAGAGGTGAAGAAAGACACAAGATTGGTTTTAGATTTCGAAGCGAAGACTGTCATTCAATGTTCGACTAATAAACGCTGATGAATGGCAGGAAGCGTAGCGCACTCTGTTGCGTAGTGATTAAGGGTGGCGATCGTGAACTAAAGGCTTGTTAGTTCGAGTCGCCGCTTCCTCCTGATTTTTTTTTCGAATGCTAAACGGTGTGATTAACTATTAAATTATATTATCCTTTTAGTATTATTGTTGATAGAGCGATTTGTATTACGCTACGAGAGAGGCAGAAATCATCAGAAAAGCGAAAATATTGTCTGACAGTTTCAATGAACCGAGAGAAATATGCAGGTAAATGTATTGAATTGAATTCATCCATAGTTTATCTTCATTTTCGGCAAATTTTACAGTATCTTTATTAGTAGCTTGTGGAGTACCGAATTTAAAATTGGCAAGATGACTCATACCGTCTCGAATTACAAAAAAAGGCTTAAACGACAAGCCTTCTCTCCATAAATATATTAAATTGAATTTTATTGATGGCGTTTAGCCCTCTATAGTAAGGTGACCAGCCGTCATGCTTTACTCAAGGTTTTCCAGTCACACTAGACTACAAATGCCGGGATGGCACCTACAACATAGGCCCTGGCCGGCATCTTCACGAATCCTTTCCCCTCCCCTATCCCGGCCTGAGCTTTAGATGCCTAAAGGCCTTAAATAAAATTCAAATTCAATTTATTTTCAAATTGTTGTTTTTGCTCAACTAATTCCCAACAATTGCATGACAGGAGACAGTAAATAAGGAGAACGCAACACGACATCATGCTTTATGTTGTCTTAGTAGTTTCTGAGTTGAAAGTTGTCGACAGACGGACAAAACGGTTGTATGAAGATTCACAGTACTTTCTGCTTAAGCCTGAAACGGATCCCCTCGATTTCCATCATTTTAAATAAAGGATGGACTTCTTTGTTTGAATGGAATACCTTTAAGCTCAAACGTTTGGTTTTCTTGAAATACTAATATCTGGTTCAGTATCATATTCAAATTCTCGATAAAGACATTGCACATACTATTTTTTTTCTTTACAGCTGTACATAATACTTTTGTGTTAATGGATATTTCATATTATTTTGATGGTGTTAAACAAGAAATTCACCAACAAACATAACAAAACTTTACAAATTACCTTCATCCATAATTTATCTGTGGAGTACCGAATTTAAAATTGGCAATATGACTCATACCGTCTCAAATCACAGAAAAATGCTTAACGACATGGCTTCTCTTATTGGCGAACCATTTCAAAGAGTGGGAAATAGGAAAAAAGGCGCAACGCGTCTGCAGCCTAATCTATACTTGAGCAAGCACAGTAGACTAGAATCTTTGTTAACAATACAATCTGATAATCCGTGACGTAATTTCGTGTTGAGGCCCACAGCAAAAGACACGGAGCTGTTAGTTCGATCCTACAACGGCCAATTCCTGTCTAGATGGATGTCACGAATGACGATCGAATCCCAGCACATCCGTTTCATTCGTTAAAGATTTTTTTATTATTTTCTTGGTTCTCATGTTTTCGTTTCGAATGAGCAAATTTTATAGTTTTAGGTGTATTTTTCATTTTATGTTTTCATGATTTAGCAAATTACAAAGCATAAATGAATCTTGTATATTCCTCCGACTATGCCTCGCCTCACTTATTTACCATTTATCACTTGGGTTTATTTGTTACACCGCATAGTATGATGGAGTATACAAGCATTTTATACAGGCTAAATAAAAAATTCGGTCCCATGTAGACTTTTCCTGTTATTCCATGATAAATTCTGACGTATCTCTCTTTGCAAAACTTTCCTACAATTAGGTAATTTTCGAATAATTAAAAGGCAGTATAGTTAAAGTGACCGTCCTGTAAAACGTGTAGGCCTATTATTTGATAGACCAGAGGCAAAGCTCCCGGCAGTGTGACAGTAAATAAGGCTATATAGACTACTGTTCTGCAAAATTTCAGACGTGGGTCTCAGTCATTGGCGTCATTTCAGTTATTGCTTCGGGGGGAGGGGGGGAGGCAGATAATTAAGGAAAGACCTTAAATGATATACCGCTTGACACATTCCACCAATTTCCAAGCATAGTTCTTGCTTCATACTCTGCATATACGTAATCAGTGATTCCGCCAGACCTCCCCCTGTGGGGGTGTCACCCTCCATATCCTCGAGAGCGTCCCCAACTTTTAAAAAATACGGTCAGAAAACGTGCAAAACTTTACTTACACCCTCCCAATTTTGACTTCACCGTAATTCACATGCACCTCTTCGCTGTTAATATGATATAGCTAAAAACAAGTAACATTCATATCTGATATAAAAAATAAGGACATTTTAATTGTTAACTTTTTGTGAAGTGTTATTCAGAGCAAATGAAAACCTCTAATGTCTCAAAGGGTAACGTCTTGGCTTCATCTTAGTAATCATTAACAAGATCGTAAATATAAATTTTCTTAACCTCTTTCCGCTCCACAGCCAAATCATCAACGATGCGAGGCGAGGCGAACATCAGAAATTAATGACCAAAAGTAATTTTTCAGTTTCTTTAGAACAGAAAAAAAGACCATTCGTTAGAGGCAGTGGTGATCGGCAGTGACAAATATTCTCAATGATATGATAAGAATAAATAGCCGATTATAACAGTCTTCTATACTGTGGTTATATCATATTGAGCTGAGTGTCTTGAGGTGAACACCACTAAACAATCTGGATTCAAATCCGGCTAGAGGCAGAAATCTTACATCCTCTGCAATTGAAGCACTCTTATAAAAGGAAGACAATCAATAAATTCTCAACGAAGTGAGAAAACTAGAGCTTAGTCTTGTTGTGGGTAACAAAACTTCCACAAGAACTCAACCAACTAACTCACGACATTTCTCTGCATGATGTCACATGCAAAGTAAACATTATGGTAGCAAACCTCTTATAACGATATGAGTCCACAACTTGAATACAATGAATATAATGGCCACGGTGGCTCAGTTGGTAGAGCGCTCACCTATGGTGCTAGGGGTCGTCGGATCGATCCCTGCTCATGCCATGTGGGCTTTGTGGTGGACAAACACCGTGTGCGTGTGTTTTCTCGGTGTTCTCCCATTTCCTCCCACTTTATTCATTCCACCAATTCATGTCATCAACATTCATACGGCCTGAGCCATAGTTGCCTAAAGACTTTAAAATAAAATTCAATTCAATTTGAATAAAAATTGAATCTACACATCGAAATATGCCACCAAAATTATTTCTACATTGAACCCACGAAACTGAGGAAACCGAAGGAAAGACAAAAACACTGGACTTCCTCTGAACAAAACAAAATATTCAGGTATCACGGAGAGGAAAGATAAAATTTATGAACACATTTTAAAAAGTAAAGGTAAGGTCACCACACCTTTTCAAGAAAACCAGAACTTGTCAGAGAAACGAAATTCAACTTCCAAAACACGTAATACTCCACAATGACTCACCTTCAAAAATGAAATGTTCTAAAAATTGAAGAAAAAAAAACTAAAACTTAAAATCCCCTTACAAATTAATGTAAAGGAAATGCTCTAATCTGACCAACTTGGTAGTTCTGATTCCTACAACATACACATAGGCCCTGGGCACCTTGAAATATGAAACAAAGACTGCCCAGCATATATACACAATCTAACCAATATGCATACATCCAAGGAGAAAGATAATAATGGACAGGTTTAAAATTGACCCGAGAAGACCTACCGTTAGGCAGTACTCGGTCAATATTGATGAAAAACTACTACGTGCTATACTTAGCACAAAAAGTGGAAACAAAAAACTAATACCTATTATAAAAATAAATAAGACTTCTCTATACAGGACTTAGATGATACAAGCTGTCATGTCGTCTGGCAATTCTACAAACTAATCTTGGCCATATCACGAGCCAAACGACTCAGAAGTGCCCAGGAAACAAAACATAAAAAGAGACCTACTAATGCTCATATTATAATAATTCTCAAAAACAAATTCTGAAAAAGCACACTGCTGTGGTTTACGTTGCTGCTTACTACACGCACTCAAATGTAACGAGTGAGTAGAAAATTAACAAGGCCAAATTAACACTAGATATTCTCAACAGAACAGACTCAATAATTTAAAGAATTCCAATTTGTTACTTACAATGTACTGTTCCCCTTGTATTAATAAATAACGTTCTTAAAGATTTTCAATTTTCCTTTATCTTACCATTTTAATAAAAACTATTTGTGTTCTCGAGAAACGGCACCGGGTAGGCAAGCAATTTCGCGACACACTAGACTCCCAGTAAACGCCCTTTGAGAACCACTGTTATGATAAATCTAGTCGATGTTGGACAGTCACCGCACAGAGTATCGCAGATCCAATTGTAATTTCATGCAAACGTAACGCATGTCATAATGTTAGATTTGAGATATTTGGATAATAATAGTTAAATAAACAACGGCCCGAGCGCCACCTTCGTTGCCGAAGGAAATAATATCATTAATTGGTACCAAAAATAAATTAACTTTCAATAAAATGCCAAACTTTTCACCATGACATAAATCAGAGATTACACTCCCGGAACCTTTAGGACAGTTAACTAGACGAGAAAAGCACAGATTATTCGGTTTGCCAGAGTTTACTTTCATTTTTCCTTCAATCATTTAATTTGTTAAGCGGTTCATTAAATCTTCTGACTAGATATTCCCCCAACATTTATCTTTAGATATTTGACAGATTTCTTTAATTGACTTAGTAGAGCAATTTAATATGCAACAACTCGCACACCAACTCAGATTAATTAATGTCTTAAAAAGCTGTTTAATATCAAAAGAGTCAATATACAGGCTGCGTAATAGCTGACTTCTCCAGCTCACAACCTACAATTCTGCCGTAATAGTCAGATGCTTAATATTGGATAAATTAAGTATAAGGTCACATCCAGATGATTCTCAAGCTTATGACATAACCTATCCTTACTTCTAAGATGTTCAAATAAAATGCTTAAGAGGCCGTAAAGGCTCTCATTAATTACTACTTTCAATTCTTGACTCTAGATACTGCTTTTTGTTAAATTTGATAATTGACAGAGAAATGCAATATAATTTACTCGTCACTTCCTTAATAAGCAAACTTTATGTTGGAAAGCAACGATTTACTTTTTAGGAGAAATACTCGTCCAGTGGCGGCTCCTCATTAAGCTAGCTTGTGTTGGGAGTTCGAACACTGGGAGTTGCTTTTCATTAAACCATTCATACAATTAATTTACACACTCTCACATTCATCATAAGATTTGTAATGGTTAATATCGAAGAATGGTTAATATCGAATATATATATAGAATTTAAAATTGTCTCAACTGGCGAGTTTACCCGAAACATGAATATATTTGATAGTTTTTATATCAACCGACGCAAATCAAGATCAAATGCAAAGCTGATAACGACGCATGGCAGCTTCAGAACTGCACTGTTACCAGCTATTTACTATTAATTTGCCAGTGACGGAGCCAATCCGCTTACCTCTCAGCAGAGCCTGGTTTTTATCGAGTTCCTTATAGCAAAGTTTGCCAGTGGCTTGCCACTTTACTCTCTAATGAGCTTGGATTTGCGTTAATGTTATTAGGTATCATTATTCGAAACTGCTACTAGCCAATGGTTCCGAATCAGTGAAGCTGATATCAATTATAGGAAAAAATTCATATAAAAGTTAAAAGAAAAGCAATGGTCTAAAATTAATAGTTGCTCTCCTACTTACAAAAGTATCTGAGATGCCTCCGTAAAGGACTTTTTTTTTACCCCTCCTTGCTTCCTTCATTCTCCGTCGAGTTGCAGCGATGTTTGATGTCAGAAAATTGGCCAGCACGGTCAGTCAACCTGTTTATATAGGGACAAATGCCCACACAGAGACAAAGACAGAAGCTGTGGCTAAAATTAAAGAAGGTTCGAAATTCAGCGATTCCATTGGCTGACAGCAGCTTCTAGTTCTGGTTTCATAATGGAAAGAGAACAAGAGCACACTCTGAGAAGCGAAATTTCTTACACTGCTAAAAAAACTAACAAGGAGAGAAAAAGCAGCTAAAAGAGTATATATGATTATACATAAGGTTACATGGATACATTACATTTACAAACAAATACATGTAAAGATGACATTATATGATAACATAACAAAAATTGCGAACTGGCCACTTCATTTTACCCTAACTTAAATCTAATTTTACATTATAAAAAATATAAAAAATAAAAAAAAATCATAGCATATATACATGTCAGAAACATCTCAATATAACTGAGTGTGACACGCAGAATGTTTCTTGAGCGGTACTAATATGAAAAGAAAAGATTATATAGATATAAACTTCTTTTCAGAAGCCGAAGATAAACGCCCGCCATAAAAACGCACTATAAGTAAAAATAAACACACTTCTTAATTTTTTTCTCATTTTATATTTTTGCATTAGGTCGGCGCCAAATTAATTACTATAAGAGGCAATTAAATTTTACTAACTCACATTGAATAGCGCGTTACAAGTTGTTTTAGCTATAACTTTAGTTCTGAACTCCTACAAAAAATTAAAATTGAAAAAAGATACATAGTATTTTTCATTACTATGAAGTGTGTTTAATGTTGGTTCAACTTGTATTTTTCAGAAGTTTATACGTTTTTTGTGTTTATATTCTCGAAATTTGGAGGTGCAATTGCCCCCTCTGCCCTCCGAAATGATCCCTCTGGACTCAGTTGATTTATATTTTCATTGAGGCAACTAGTAGACAGAAAACAGTTGTTGTCTTACCATCCAATACTGAACTAAGGTCTGAAATTTGGTAGGCAGGTAGCCTATAGTCTTCCCGTCACATATTCGGAGAAGTTTCTCGGATAGACCATTAGGTGTTATAAGATATACAGTGTTGCCAACCAATAACATTATGCCTTTAAAAACTGACACCCAAACATCCAAATGTCAAAAATTCAGATCGTAACCAAACTTCGTATATCGATAGAGTATCTAACAAAAAGCGTACAATATTTTCCTAGAACCTGCTGTTCAGTGGGAAAGGCGTAAATGATCATTATTAGTGAGATCTAACGTGCGGAGAGTAGTAGAAGCATTACTATAAACGTTCCTTCCAGCAGCTCTGCTGGAACAAGAGGCGTTAGTTTATGGTAGGAAATGTACGAGGTTTAAGCCCTGCTCGCGAAGTATTTTTCCATCTTTTACTTTTTCTGTAGCACCTGCACAAATATTATATTTTACCATATATTTAGGCATGTAAAGTGAATGTTATTATTTTATAACTTTTGTCTCATTTGTATTTTTCTTTTTATATCATTTATTTAAAATCTGCTAATTTACATAAAACAATTGTGTGTTCAAATAAACAACTACAAAATATGAAAATAATTAAAGGGTTACATTACACATGCGGAATTATTAATATTATTATTGATTCTGTAATTGTAATGTCATCGTTTACTTATAATTATTTTCATACTGTTTTTGTTCTTTATCAGAACACACAATTGTTCTAGGTAAGTGAGCAGATTTAAAATTAAAATAAAAATACAAATAAAGAACAAAAATCCATAAAACAAAAATTATCTTTACATATAAAATCATATTGTAGAATATAATATTTACACAGGTGTTACAGAAAAAAAACACGTCCCGACCAGGACTCAAACCCTGCACCTTCTCAACCTTAAGCTAACGCTCTACTTTTGCTCAGTGCGCTAAGGGGGAAATGGGGTGAAATTCCAAGGCACTTCCTAAATACATCCCCTGAACATCATTTCCTTTGTGGTTTCTATGGGGAACTTGTTAATGCCTTGATAAACGTGATATATAGGATGAACTTTACATTCCAAAAATAAAATAAAATAAAATCGAAATAATCATAATATGCAAATGACTGAAATGAAATCTGAACTCAGAGGGCAATATAATTTTTTTTAGCACTGATTTATCAGTATCATCGGACAGTAACATGTCCAACATCTTTGAATAATAAGGTCCGCTAGATGTCTCAGTGTCCGGAGTGTAAAATTCATTGTTCATTATGTAGGTAATTTATGCAGTGTGATTATTGGTTATTAGACTATTTGATGTCGTAAAGAGATAGATTATATGACACTGCTAAATTTCGAAGACTTTCAATAATTCAGGTACTTAAAAGGCAAGTAATAGTACTTTCATCAAAGGATGTGTTGGATGTCGAAATCTATAGAAAAAAATATTTTAGCAATCATTGAAATATAATTTACGTGGAAGATTTCATGTTACCGAAGAACAGCATATATGTGAAATCAATCATGATTAACTCACACTATAAAAATGATATATAATGTGCAGCGTGTGTTGTTTTTGCTTGATTATTTCAAAACTTATCCACAGAATTCAATTTCATGCTTCCTAGATTACAAGACCTACAATCAAATTGTTGGTGAGAACCTGCAGAAATTTCATATGTCAGAGGAACTGTGAATTCCCACGGTAAAAACAAACGGGGCTTTGCTCTTATGACTTTACAGATGACTAGCTTTAGAATATACTGAGTTTTAAAACATTGTCTAAGAATAATTCATTAACATTAATGGTCTTACGTTAGATAACAATACACAACATTTTTACGGTCATTGAATACTTGTTTTTGAAAATATAGAATGAATATGCATATAATTGTCATTATTTCATTTCATGTTTTATTTCTGTATGTGGTGAATGAATAAAGTCAATAATGCCAGGCAAACCTACGAAATGTACTACTGTATTAATGAATAACATCAGTAGAATAGTCTTTTCCACAAATCTTAACATACCAAGTGTATGCATAAGTAGTTTAGGGTTTACCTAAGAGATGGCGCCAGCGAAAAGTACGCAGGGTATTCAATTGACACATACGTCATGTGGTTCGTCTGACATTAAACTACAAACACACACAAGTTGAGTCCGCCAAACACTAGCGTCTTTGTTTTATCGTTCAGTGACCATGTCGAAGTTTGTGCCTGAAAAAGAACATTTGCGGCACGCATTTCTTTTCTTATTTAATAAAAAAAAAGGTTGTTGAAAGTCATCGTGTGCTGGTAGAAACATGGGACATCCTTCCGCACCCGCCGTACTTCCCAGACCTGGCGCCATCTGACTATCACCTCTTCGCATCAATGGGGCACGCGCTCGCAGAGCAGCACTTCAGCAATTTCGAAGACGTTGGAAAATGGCTGGACGAATGGTTTGCCGCAAAAGACAAGCAGTTTTTCTGGCATGGTATGCATAAATTACCTGAAAGATGGGCGAAATGTGTAGAAGCCGATGGCCAATATTTTAAAAATAATAATAATAATAATAATAATAATAATTTCCCTTGAAAATTACATGTTTTCTTTACAACAAAAACCGGCAAAAACTTATGCATACACCTGGTATGCGTAAAGAAATATGTCTAGTAAGCAGGATATAATCTCCTAACATATAATATAAGTTCTTCTTCTCTTTCTTCTTTAATATTAAAAAAATGGAAAACAGTAATTATATTTTATTGGTATATTCTTTATATTTTGCTGAGGTATTTCTTCTTGATCTTCGTTTATATTACCCAGATCTTGTTGAAAGAACTCATTGGCTCTTTAGAAACTGAGGCTTATATTGCAACTGAAATTTTTAAAGATATCTATCATGTTTTCGGCTATTGTTTTAATATTAGGTTCGTTTGCATTTTTCTAGAAAGGTTTGAAGAACAGCTCTTAATTACGTAATTCCTAATTATCAATAGCCTTCACCGACTTTGAACCTCTTGATTTTTAATGATTTTGTGGGTTTGGATACCTGCAAAAATAAATACTTACGGACGAAGTAACATCAGGTAACTTAACAAGGCAAGACGAAAGGAACACTACTTCAAAAATCTGTTTTGAGAGAAATTAGTAATTATGTCCCTATTCAAAATATATTTAAAAGTAACAGAAAAATGAGAACAATAATTTGGAAAGCAGCCTAAATAATAATTAAGAACATTTATCAAATGAATTAATCCAAATCTGGATAAATTAATTTCATAGACGTTAGTAAATATTAGCTTTTCGAAATGTTAGTATTATTATGGATTGTTCAGTACTTTAAAAAAATGAAAATAGAAAGTGTGAATACAAGACCTAACATGGGGGCCCTCAAATTATTACTTTAGAAGAAACTATATATTATTATTGGCTTATTCGTACTTAGAATATATTCTAGAAGTTATATTCATAACTATCAATATTCAGAAAAAAATAATATTTTATTTTATCAATAATTCAATAAATAAATTTATGTGATTTACAATAACGTTGTGATTCGTGTTTTTAGTTTTGGTATTTTCGTAAAATTTGTTTTGTAGGTAAATATTGACGTTTTTTTGTAATTCATTAAATTAAAATGAATATGACAATAAATCATGAAATGTAGGGATAGAATTCCAAGTAGCCTCTGATGAAATTCATGAAGTGAAAAGTATATAAACATACACTAAATGTATGAAAATAAAATAGCAGAGGTGGAATTGTGGAACAAAGGCATTACGAAACATCTCAATTACTATAGGAACCCCCCCCCCATCGAATTGCTTTAATTTCCACACTGCTTTTGCTCCATCGAATGTTTACAGTAATGTTTGCTGAAACAAATGTTTACAGTAATGCTTCTACTAATCTCCGTACGTCAGATTTCGATTATTATCATTTTCTCCTTTCATACAGAACGGGAGGTTCTACAAAAGCATTGTATGGTTTTTGTTAGATACACTATCGATATACAAAGTTTCGTTATGATCTGATTTTTTGATATCTTAATATTTGGGTGTGAGCATTCTATTAACATTTTGCAAAGGGTTATCTTGTTTCAGAATTTGCTAATATATTCTTAGTGGGCGCGAATTTCCACTCAACTTGTATTGAGATTGAGGGTACGGATATACCTGAAATAATTTTATAATACAAATTCAATACAAGTTCAATTTTCATAAATTTCATATCTGTATTTTCCGAAGGGAATTCAATTTGATTTTGAGAAAAAATTCCAATATTCATGATCAGGAAAAATAAAGGGATGTATTTTGGAATACTATTACATTTTCCTTCAAGTTTAGATCTGTATACTCTGAAACGTTATCAATTCGATTCTGAATTTTAAAAAAATGTTATTCGAAACATAAGATGATGGCTTGCATTCTAAAGTTCAAGAATTTCATATTTCAGGGTTCCAGATGGCACCGAATTCGATTCAGAAAAAAAAACATAGTTGATTTTAAAATCTGGAATAGCGCCATATCGAAAGTCAAGGGAAAAACCTAGAAGTCTAGGTGAAATTATTAGACATAAGGTGCACATAGTGCGAAAAATTAAACATAAATTTAGCTGGCAGCCCTAAACGTATTTATTTAATAAAACATATTCACAGGCATTACCGACTACGGTTAAGACACGTGATTGAATACAAGTTGTTGAAAATACAACAGCAGCCATCATTATCTCAACATCATTGTATCCTCCTACTCCTGATTTATTCCCAAGCTCTAAAAGCTCATATTTTATTCCAATTCATTACTCACCAGCAAAACTCCACAATGTAATCGAAATCTCTTGTTTTAAATTAGATTTATTTTCAAAATAAAATTCATATAACGAATCTGAAATAGGTTTTGTTAAAAGAAATATTGCACCCCGTGAAAGTGAATATGAACATTTCTTACGAAAGAAAATCTATGCATTGAAGTGCCAAATGAATTGACACGTCTACCCAGTAAGATTGAGGTCCTCCTTATACCTTAATGGCTGTGCGGTTCGCCTTGGCATGGATTTTGTCACGTGTCAACAGAACTACTGAAATAGTGCCAGCTATGCCTACTGAATGGCAAGTAACAAAGAGCCTTGGTTGGAGACTAGTGCATCCTAAGCACGGATAGACTATTAGACTCCATATATTCTCAGAGAAGTGATAATGGATTACAGTCCGGACACTTTACAAGTGTTCAAGTGTTCTCAAGTACTCTTAAATTAATTATAATTACGCTTTCGTATTATAAGATCAGTGCATCTGAAACCAGAACTTCCTGTTTCTGTGAGACAGGCAGGAAAAGACTTTTCCCGTGATTGCCGGAATTTTCCTTTATTTCTTGCAGAAACCGACATGAACAACTATATTTTTTGGAAATTCCGCTACCAACAATCTTATTAGGTTAGTGCTGAAATTAAACTTGTCATTAATCTAATTAAATTTAAAACAATACCAACTCAAATTAGAGCTCACTGTTTAGAATTTGGAAAAGTATTTTGATATATCCCGTAATGTTTAAGGGAAATGTCAGTATTTGGAGTTATCGGCCGTAATCCTTTGAAAAACACCGAGAAATTACTTTTACC